>APFE030832320.1:0-14666 GCA_000404065.3 Pinus taeda
TCCACCCAACCTAACATAGGGTCCAAAACCAAAATTTTCCAGGGCGCTGCCCCAGACCCCATAAAGTGGGGTTACGGGTACCCCTCAAACCCCATGTTAACTATGTGGAAAGAATATAACACAACCCAACAAAAACAGTGACCAAGGATGTGGTATCAGAAATTTGATGCATTTATATGGGGACTTGGCTTCACCAGAAGCAATGCAAATCACTGTGTGTATTTTAAATTAGTTGGTGACTGTGTTATTTATTTGGTCTTGTATGTGGATGATATGTTGCTATTTGGAAATGACAAATAAATTCTCCAGGATTTGAAGACCCATTTGTCCTGCAAATTCGACATGAAAGATCTTGGTGCTGCAAACTATATTTTGGGCATGGAAATTAAAAGAGATTGGACAAAGAGGAAGCTCTGGTTAAACCAAAGGAACTATGTCGAGACAATATTGCAGAGGTTTAATATGCAGTATAGTAAATTGGTTAGGGTTCCTATTCTTGTAGGTGTAAAGTTATCTACTGAACAATGTCCCAAGACACAAGAAGAGGAAGAGGACATGTCCCATGTTCCATATGCAAGTGTAGTTGGTAGCCTGATGTATGCGATGGTCTGTACTAGACTAAACATTGCACATGTAGAGGGAGTATTGAGCAGGTTTATGACAAAACCAGGGAAGGAGCACTGGACAATAGTGAAGCAAGTTTTCAAATATTTGCGTGGCACTAATGATTATGGTTTGTGCTACCAAGGAAGACCAAGATTAGATAGAGTGTTGGATATTCATTGCTCTGTTGATGCAGACTAGGCCAGAGATCTGGATCAGAGAAGATCTACAAGTGGGTATGTGTTTAACCTATTTGGAAGTGCAACCAGTTGGATGAGTAAGAAATAATCTATAGTGGCACTATCAACTGCAAAGGCAGAATACATGGCAGCCACTCATGCAAGCAAGGAAGCAGTTTGGTTGCAGAGATTGTGTTCAAGTATGGGGTTAGTACAGGGAGCTATAAGGATAGAATATGATAGCCAAAGTGAAATTTTCTTGGCAAAGAACCTTGCATATCATTCAAAGACAAAGCACATTGATTTTTAGTATCACTTTGTGAGGGATATGATAGAAGACAAAAAGGTGTTGCTGGTAAAGGTGGACACTTTGAAGAATACTGCAGATGCATTGACAAAATCTATGAGCTCTGAGAAGTTCTCTTGGTGTAGAGAAACAATGGGCATTCTAGGGCTGGATAAATGACTAAGCTCTCTTGTGGCTCCCTGTGGAAAGAAAACAACAAGTGGGAGAATGTTGGGTTGTGTTATATTCTTTCCTTGAATAGCCCAAGTAGTTAACCAAGGGGTTAGAAGGGGGGCGGAGCCCCCCCTTCGTTGCACCAATTGCATAGCGAGGGGAGTCACAAAGGGTTTGAGGGTTGTAGATAACCCCACTCTATGGGGTCCAGGGTAGCGTCTTGGAAAATTTTGGTTTTGGACCCTATATTAGGTTGGGCGGACCTAACTATGGTTTTGTGCATGTTTTTCCCACATAGTTTTGGACGCGATGGTTTTCGGTCCATGGTTTTGGATGCTTCATCATGTATAAATATGTATTGTAACATTGAAAGGAATATGATGAAAAATAAAGCTGGTAGTCTTGGTTTTGGGATCCATGGGAAAATCTCTGTGTTTTATGTGTTATGCTCTCGCATTGTTTATTTTCTATGTTTTAGAATTCGTATGCAGGTAATTTTTGTACGGGGTTCAAACCTACACACTGCAGCTGTGCGCGTGGAGACCTTGGTAAGTCTACAAGGTGTGTGTGTAGGCCCTACAGCTTTGTGCATAGGGAAGAAGAGTCTGTAACAAAAGGATTATATCTAATAAAGTCTATTTTGGAGCAGCAATTGTGTATTTGTGCCTTTATGTTTACTTATGCAATTTATGTGTACTCATTCCATTTTCTGCATTTTATCTGAAGAAACAATTAATTGGTGTGTGAAAGTGGTAGATATACATGTTTACTTGGTATTATGAATGTTTAAAGTGATCCATGAAGGGTTATATTTTTCTCCTGCATGTTACTGTAAATTTCCACAATTCAAGGGTTAGGGTTCATGAAGGTTGGAATAAATCCCTAAGAATCACATAAAACCATCACACAGACCTGTGGGTGAAAAAATCTAGTTTTGTCACCCTCCTACACTACTTCGGGTGAGGCTACAGCATTCGCTACACAAGTTGTTGCCGAAAGGGCCAACAGTGAATGGTTTTGTTGGTTGGCGTAGCTAACTCTAAACCTGGGTCAAGACCCCTCAAGCCAGCAAATGGTTCCATTGTTGGGACCAAGATCTGGTTTAGGAAAGTGTGATGTCAAATAAATGGTTCCCAACTAAGAAGGAAATCGAGAAGTGGATAGATCAAAAGTTGCATGAATTTGTAGCCCGACAAAACAGGAATCCACGCATATCAAAGGAAGAGTTGTTGAATAGATACCTATATACAGACAAGCACGAAATTTTCTTCTGCTCTTTTCCATGCCATTTACACCACCTGGTTATTTAAATTGGTAGACAGTCAAGGTACATAGAAGCTAGATAACCCTATTGTGTAGACTCCAGAACTAGGGAAGCGCCGAGAGGCTTTAAAAAACAAGATCATGAAGGTTGTCGATTACTGGATTGATAGCATTTTTGGAGGATTCATCACTGATTTTGTGATTGACACATCTATAAGTTATAGAAAAGCTTAATGATGATTCTTCAAAGGACCAAGAGGTAAGTATCTGAAGTCCCTGAAAACTTGGATTAAAATGCTATTATGCAACAAAATGGTTATGCCATTAAATTGATGTTTAGAAGAGTTTTGACGGGGGCTACGCGAAGTGGAAAAACATTTAGACGAGATCTAGATTTAGGTGTTGGGTACAGTCCTTTGTTAAGAGTGTTTGATAGTGATGAATAAAGTAGTGTTATGAGGACACTACTAGGTGCACTACAGATGGTACAACAGGGTATCATGGGGGTATCACATCCATCCATTCCACCTCCACCATCACCTCCACCTCACACACCTACACCAACACCTCCGCCTCCACCTCCTCCTCCACTATTTAACATGGACAATACAATGAAGATGCCCATATTCAAGGTTCTAAGGACAGAAGACCCTGAACAGTTTTGGTTTGTAGCAAATGATGTGCAGAAGTCACAGCAAGTTATAGATGATGATTTGAAGAAAGCGTAGTTGGTTAAAACACTGCAAGATAGAGCACTAAGCTGGCATATTAACTATTGTTCGACTCATCCAAATGTAACACTAGATGAGATCAAGAAGGCCCTCAATTCAAGAAGCCTAAGTCATAAGCCCAATCTGTAATAGAGGTTAAAGAGATCCAATAGAAGGCGAATGAGTCCACATGGGACTTTGATCATTAGTTGAAATGTTTGCTACAACAAGCTAATATGAATATCATGGATGATCAACATAAGGATTGGTACATTTCTTTGTTGCTACCCCATCTAAGATTGTTGATTTCACAACAAAAAATTGGCATGCAAGTTGAAGCATTAGATATTGTTATGAGATTGGAATCTTCACCCATTCAAGATACAAATCTGGGGGTACAACAGATTCAGTCGTAGTTGGCTAGCTTACATGTGGAGTTGCAGAGCCTCAAAAAGGGAAAGGATGTCCATACTGAGGTTCACGCAAAATTTTGGTGCTTGAGATCCAAAGGCCATGCTCAGGATAAGGAACATTGCCTAGTCTATGAGAATTATATTATTGGTGGAGGCCCTGTCCCCCTAAAGCCAAAAAATACCACTGGACCAAGCATGAGAGTAGCACCATAGTGTGCCATTTTTCAAGTTATAGGACATCATGTGACAAATAATTTTCATCTATTACAGAAGTTTGTACAAGCCCCCTAGTAGTTGTTTTGTAATTTCTGCAAATCTTTATGTCATGATGAATGCCATTGTCAAAGTTATGAATAGATGACAGATAGAACCCCTACATATAGAATGCAGGAAAAGGCTCATCCTCAACAAGATCAGGGTGCAACTACGGTGCATGGAGGATTATAAGGCCGAGGAAGAGGGTGAGGAGGAGGAGCTAGAAGGTGTCATGGTCAGATCATCTGTTACAGTTGTGGGGAAGCGGGTCATTTTACACATGATTGTCAAAATCCAACACACCTTTCCTATTAATATTGTCTCTAGTTTGATCATGTCATCGAAGACTTCCATGTGCTCATCGTTAAGGTACAAGAAAAGAAGGCTCAGACTCAGTAGCCTACTTAGAACATACAGATGATGAGATCTGAACCATGTGAAGAGGGTTCTAGTGTTAATATAGTTACAAGAAGTGGCATATCTACCAGGGAAGATAAAGGGAAGCAACTCAAGGAAAATGTGTGGGTTTTCAATGCTGCTGATAAGGAGACGGGATTCAATGTAAACAAGGTAAAGGAAATGTTTCTAGAAGCCAAAAGGAGCTTCGTAGATGTGGGAGCTTCTACGTCAAGGAATCAAAGTACAAGAAAGTCTGAAGATGCTAGTACTACACAAGAGGCAGGCCCCTACTCGTTAGGATCATTTTTAAAAACCCACATGAAACTCTTAAGGGATAAGAACGTAGTAGAGGGACTACAAGAATTAATAGATAACTGCACTGGTAAGACTAAGCCTCTACCAGAACAGCACATAGTACTTAAGGTGGGGAAAAGTAAGAAGAGAATTCGTCACGAAATGAGATTGACTACGCAAATTGGAGAATGTGAAATGGACCAGATAATTCTTGATTTGGGGTCTGATAGAAATGTTATGCCAAATAAAACTTGGGAAATAATGGGAATACAGTGCTACAGTGGTCCCTAATCCAGCCGAGAATGGAAAAGCAGCAGAAGGTTATTCCTATGGGGCGCCTACATGGAGTGATTGTGGATATTGAAGGGGCATGCACCATATTCAATTTTGAAGTGATTGAAATAGTGGACAACAGTAACCCATACCCAATTTCACTTGGCATTGATTGTACATTTGATATTAACATGGTCATCAACCTAAAGAAGTGCAGTATGACATTTGAAAAGAAATAACTAAGGGTGGTTGTGCCATTGGATCCAGCTAAAGGTGTGCGATATATTAAACCAATCCATGATTATGAGGAGGATGATGACATTGAGCATATCTATAAGCTAACTATGTGGGATGAATATTGGATTAACACTACGATGGATGGAGAATTATGTGGGAGAAGGATAAACCTGTAATTCAAATTCGGATGAGAAGCTTAAACACTGAAAAGTAGGTTGCATGAATTATCATCGCTATGCTACAACATGTTTATCAAATTGTTATGATGTGAGGTACGCAATTTACCATATTATGATCATTTAGAGGATGTCAAATTATTTTTGGATAAATTTGAAAGGGATGTATCGAAGGAACATCTGTTCCAACTACTATAAATTGCATTGCGAGCTATGCATGCCCATTGGTGGGGCATGCATAAAAAGAGTTTTGAAAATTGGAAGGAGTATCAAAGAATGATGAAGTTGAGGTTTGGGTACACTAATACTCACACTATGGAAAAATACACATAGAAGGACGATCTGCACGAGCACTTAGCTCATTGGACAAAACTATGGGGAGAAGAATCATAGCCGAAGTGGGTTTATATATTCTGCCACACTTTGGATACAATCTCAATGAACTGGTATTTGGAAACAGAGCTACAACATGGAACTGAAGAATGGGATGTTCTAAAAGAAAGTTTTTTATTAACTTTTAGCTTTGAATATGGGTTTGAGTGTATCGATGAAGCACTGTAGGAGATCAAGGCTTCTATATTCAAACTACCAGAAGAACAAGTTGAATGGGTACAACCAGATTGGGGTACGTAGCTATGCCATGCACCCGAATGCTACAATGTTACCGTGGAGGATGGCATAGAAGATCCTAGGAACATCCACATTCCTGATTCCGAAGGACAAAGTGAAGTTGAGGGACCTAAGGCAGAAATCCCTGATATATCAGAGCCCTCATAATTCTCAGACTAAGATTATCATTCTTCAAAAAGAATTTAAAGTCACATGAAACATCATTGTGATAGATAATTATGATGCTATTAATGGTTCTCTTCAGATAGGAATTCCAAAAATCTTGACACAATTGTTTTATGTCTATCCTAGCTTCTCATGGAGATCAACACTTCATTAAAAAGTGCACAAAACCTTGAGAAAATTATAGACCTTGACTCTTTCAAGAGATAGCAATCCTATTTTAAACTCGATGAAATTAGGGTCACAAAAATAAGGATCTTCCTTTAGAGCTTGGTTTTTGTAAATCAAGGCCAAATGACCTAGAAAATAAGTATCATGCATAAAAACTTCCGTTGTCCTATCATGATAAAGTTTGCTTCGGATTTTATTTCCCTAGAGGGATGATAACTATGTTTCTCCTTCCACGTAGGGAAGAAATTTCCCATCAAATCCCCAAAACCAAAATACAACATAAAATCCTTATCATCTGATCTATCTCTTCCTCTACATGGGTCAAAGATTATTTCAGAGCTTGTTCACTAATGATTTTTCATTTGAAATGCATACTTGAAGAGGGCTAGTGAGACCTTTAAATATTTTTCTCATGAAAAAAGGAGGTATTTCAAAGAAGAGTCGTTAGAGAGCTTTTAGGATCATAATTTATTTGAAATATTGAATTTTATTTGAAATAAATCCCAAAGGATGAGCCCATATAGCCCTTTTGAATTTGGGTTATGATTTTCCTTTAAAACCAGAACCTTTTAAAGATGAAAAAATAATATTTAAATCCATTTAAAAATTAAGTAAATCCTTAAATCCAACTCCCTTGATGTGAATGATATGATACCCAATGAAGAATTGCCACATCATCTCTTTGTGGGGATTTTTCCCACAATTTGGGTACTTGGCCTTTAAGAAGTCATAACTCACAAATCGTGGGTCCTCTCATGGTGTTCCACATACCACCGGAAACAACTCGTCGAGGAGAATCCATAAAGGATTATATTGAAGTGAAAAATCATGAATTTCCATGTCATATTAGTAGGAAAATGGTGGGGTATCTCCTAGTGTTGCTTGGGTTGACATCAATGAAAATCACATATGAACAAAGGTCACACAAGGAAGTCACATGATCAGATGGGGGCGAACTTTATGAAACCCAATAGGGCATGATCACATACAAATGATAACTATGGTGATATAATAAGATTGACCATTTATAAATTCAATTATAACTCCATTAAGATTGCAATTGGATGTCATATTTGTTGAGCCCCAGGCCACGAACATAACTATAAATATGGCATTCAATCAAGTGCATTACAAAATGAAATCATCAATGAAATAAATTTTAATTTGGTCAAACGTAGGGTCTAATTTTGGAAGCCATAATCTAATCTCATTTGTGTAGTTCTGGTAATGGTTTTGGTTCATTAGTGCATGGTTTGATTTGATTTGCATGGCTTGTTTTTCTGGAACTTGATTACCATGAGATCATGGTCAAGGCATGACATTGACTTGTGTTTAATTATGTGGATCAACTATGTAAGGCATGTGTGTTCATTTGAATAACCAATACATGGAGCCATACTTGTCACTGAATTTGGCATGACCAAGGTGACAAAGGCATGAATGTTCATTTGAATAACCAAATTTGGCATGGCTAAGATAACAAATTCATGAATGGTCTTTTGAATGACTAATGAATAGATTGAGAACCTGTCACCAAATTTGGCTTGGTCAAGGTGTAACAATAAGGTGTGGATGTTCAAAGAACCACGTGCTTAAAATTGAAATCACATGTGAATAGGGCACAAGATTGAATCCTATACCACATCATATTGTAGTTACACTAAATTTAATTTGGTTGGATACCAATAACAAGTGCCATTGGGTAGCACGACTAGTTGTGGGTCACTTTGATATTAACGAGGTCTCTAGTTTGACCTCCACTAGTTACCAGATTTGGTTTGTAGTTTAATTTTTACATATGATTTCCATTCTATCAATTCATTAGAAACTATATCACTAAAAGTTTTGCATAAATTATGTTGGGTATACCCATTTTGTTGAAGCACACATTGAAAAAGAGAAAATGTAGAACAATTAATATAACATATAGTTTTTAAATGTTTTTTATGGGTTTTTGATGTCAATATGGGTCTAAATTGAGTTTCAAAATAAACATGGTGATCAAGGTTTAGTGGTGGATTCTTATGAAGGCTTGAAATATTGTCTAACATATATTTTATGATTAAAATCTTATTTTATATGTTTTGAGTGTTTATGATCTAATTCTAGTGGTTTTCAAAATAAAGCTAGAACTGGTTCCAAGAAGGACTAAATTTATGAAGGAGTTGGAATAGAGTATGAACAATAGCATGATAGTAAGTGATAGATACTGATGTGATAGTATTCATAGTGGTAACACTTCTTGTAGGGTGTGAAAATGATTGTTGTAGTAACAATATTTGCGGGTGGTAGTCATAACAATGACAATATGTGCAATTTGAGATGACAGTAATAACATGAATAAGTTATGCTAATGGAAATAGTGATTACAGGTTATGATTAATTCTCTCTATGAAAAGGTAATGATTTACAATGACAATGATCTAGTTTGGAAATGATATGAAATATAGGTCCACAAAGAGTTGAAGAAGGAGGTGGGTGCCTTCACTAAGGTTGAAGCATCAACTAGGATGGAGCCTAGAGTTGGTTAGAGCTTGTTCATATTCAAGGTTGGATCCTTAGTGAGGTTGGAGGCTAGAGGAGTCTGGAGCCTACTCATCATTGAGGTTGGAGCCTCAATGAGGTTGTAGCCTACAATGAGCAATTGTTTTCATCTTTTCGGGTTGATGCCTCAATCATGTTGTAGCCTATCATAAGTGAAAACTTCCATATCTTGGGGCTAGTTTCCTCTAGTAGATCATAGCCTATGAATCTATGTAAACTAATTGAAGATAAAGAAGAAAAATATTTATGGTTTTATCCTGTATGGGTTTCCACATAAAAATGTTGTGTCTCTTTGTGATGTGATGGATTCTCGATGTGTTATTGATGTGATGGTAGCTTTATGATGCATTACTCTTCTTTATGATATGATTCTTATGGTTATGATTCATTATTACATGATTGATTGATTATGAAAAATTATGAAATGCAAAAATTGATCTCAAATTGATTAACCCCCTCCTCTCAGTGTGACATTTAGGTCAACATAATTTAATTAATGTGAATTTAAATAAAATGTACTACTTTCACCTTTATGTTTATCTTACATGCATTTAAGTAAAACATAAATTATTCTGACTTCTTCATACTTCTCTAATATTGCAGAATGGTTCAAATGATACTTACCCTTTTACCTCCACACATGCTTTACCTTTGAGCATGGTTTACTTCCACATAGAATTTATCTTCGCACATGCCTTGCTTATAGACAACCTTTATATCCACACATTCCTTACCTCCACATGTCCTTCTCTCACACAACACTTCCCCTTCTACACACATCCCCATATTCACATTGCCATGCACTTTCCCACCTCTGCACATTTCTTATGCACACCTCAATCCTACATAACACTTATTCTACACACATACTACTACTTATGTTTAGTGAGTGAGATTGTAGTATGATTTGGAAAAAGATTCTCAGTGTCATATCTAAGCAACCTCCATGATTTAAAGGTTGATCGTCATAAATCAGGGGCTTTAAATTATGTCTTCAACTCTTAGTTCTTTCCTAGGAATCTTGGTTTGTCATTTGGTTGCTTGATTACTTTCTTTGAGTATTATTTGCACTATTTTGTATATTCTGAGTATGTTGAGGAATGATGTGAAAATTCATTATGTATGAAATCTTATATGGGTCTTAATCCTATGGAATTGGCCAAAGGTATTAATCAAGAATGATTTTTCCAAGAGTTTCTCTTAACTTGTATATTATATCTAATACTTTTTTGCTGATCAATATGAATATATAAGTTTGGAAGGATTTTTGGGTCTCATATGTGGATTCCATGCATTTTATTGATTTTAAATACGGAATGAGTTCCTACCACTATGGATTTCTTGGTTTTTGTGTCTAATTATATTAATGTATAAAGAATGGACCTAGATTTTTTTTCTTTTCTGAGGAAAAATCATAACCTTTTATTAAGAATATAAAATGTTACATATGCACATGCAAAAGCATTTATGTTGTTGATCACATAGTTGAGGTCATGATCCAAAAAACCAAAAATGGGTTTCTCCTTAGTGAGAAAACAACCCTTCGTTCAACCACTAAGCAAGCATAAACATCCACCTGATGTGTAGAAATCCAAAACAGGTTTAAAAAAAAAAAAAAACTATAACTATCTTAGCTCTGCCAAAAAGATAAAGGTTACAAAAAATAACATTTGCATCCTCTCTAGACTAGTGACGGACCCATATTTTGTTGTTTCCTATTAAAATTATTTTATGCACAATGGTGGAAGGGTTGTGGAAATATGGCCTCCTTGTATAAATTGTAGGATTTAGGATTTGCATAGTCAATAACATCATAATTTATATTAATAAAAATAATATAAACTCACATTAAAACGTATTAAAAAGTCCATAAAGTATTATTAAGCTAAAATTAAAAATAAATAATTTATTAAATAACAAAATGATAATCATGAATTGTAATAATATGAATTTGGAAACATAAAGGTAACAATGAAATTAGCAATATCATGAATTTTATTATCAAATATAATAAAACTCATATTGGAATATATTAACAATAATTATAAGACATAATTCCATAAATCTTTAGCAAAATAAGAATTTAGTTTCATAGGGAAGTTTAAAATAAAGAATTATTAACACTAAAAAATCAAAAATTTATACTGTTAAATTTAACATGATTATTAGCATTAAACTAATAAACTAATGCCTTAATGAATCTATAATCTAACCATAATGGAAGTGCATATTGAATAAACTCCTATAAAACATTAAACAAAAAATTAATTTAATTAAATATAAATAAAATTAAAATAAATTAAAAACATAAAGGTAGGTATATAAAATAATTAAAAAACATCCTAATTATATTATTAAAAAATATAACTCACATTAAAACTTATTAAAAAGTCCATAATATTCATTATTAAACTAACTTAAAAATAAATAATTATTAAATAACAAAATGTAATAACGAATTGCAAATAATAAAAATTGTTTTCTTTCATCTTCAGCTGGTAGGATCTCCAACTTGACATCACTCCAAACCATATTTATAGCTCCCATTTCTCTTCTTTGCAAATCAGTTTTAAGGATGAGTCTTGTTCTAGACTCAAACGTAGATGACATGAAAATGAAGATTGTGGAATATCTGAATCCAGAATCATAAAAACCACACCATAGAAATCTACAAACCACTAACATGTACTTCTCTTAATTCTCTGCTTTATTTTTGTAATTGCATTATTATATTAGTTCATATCTGCTTTAAATAATTGGGACAAATTTCGAAGAAGATAAATTAATCATTCATTACTTTTTCTTAATTTATTCATCATAACTTTATTCTTTAACATTTACACCCAAGTCTAAATATCTCGGACTCTTTTCCAACATGATTAGAAATTAAATATTTCCATTTTGGTCTCACCTTGTTTGGAGTAGTGGAACTTACCAATTTACCTCCACACATGCTTCATGTCTGCTAATGCATTACTTCTGCATGGACTTTCCTGCACGTGCGTTGTTTTTGTAGTTGTTAACTCCACACATGTTAGTAATATTTTTCAAGTGGGGAGACTTATAGAACATGCGTGCATACATTTTCATGGTATAAATTCTAATATATTCTACCAACTAAATAATTAATGTGGATTTAAAGTGAAGGTACTAATTTTTCTTCTATGTTTGTTTTGCATAAATCGAAGTAAAACATAAAATATTTTGACTTCTTCATTCTTATGCAATATTGTGGAAGGAGTCAAATGATAGTTTCCCTTTTACTTATGCATATAATTTACTTCCACGTAGACTTTAGCTTCATGCATACCTTGCTCCCACATAGTCTTTAACTCCAAACATGCCTTAGCTCCGCACATCCTTCTCCTGCATAACACTCCCCCTTCTGCACACACTCCAACTTCCACACATTCACATCCATTCCTACCTCCACACACTTCCTAGACACATCTCCATTCCCTGCAACATTTCTTATGCACATGTACGACTCCACAAAATTGATTTCCTGCAATTGTCCATTCTCACACACTTTCCTATCCAATGCTATTAACTATTTGCATGGTATCTATTGTCATTAAAAATATTTCGTGGTATAACATTGATAATTTTTTGATGGTTTTTTACACCTTATAAATTATATTTATTACTACATGCTTTTCTTCCATAGCCTTCTTTTTCTACTTTTTGGGTGCACGAAGTCCATAAAAATAATTTTAGGTAGCATATTGTATTATGTCATTTTTTTTTTGTCTGCAATGTAATTTTCATTGCCTTACTCTTTTTATCAAAATTGAAATCCTATGATTGGTGGCACAGATTTTGAACAAATTGTAACATGTTTTGTTTCTCATTGTTGAATTTCAAAACAACAATTAGGAATCAGTGGATTATCAAGGCACGCGGAACTAGCTACTCAATTGTATTTCCCGTTGTATATAATATATATATATATATTATATATATATATATATATATTATATATATAATATATAATAGTATATATATATAATATATATACTTATATTATATATTGGGTGGGAAAAAAAAGGTTTATTTCTTCCCAATTTGATTTCAATCTAGCATGGTGATATTCCTCGGATGTTCATAATGGAGATATTTTGTAATATAAATTGAGAACTTATTTGTCGAAATACTTGCTAAAAGTGCCCTAATCTATATATATAACAATGAAGATGGGTAGGAAGTTGCTTATTATTAAAAAAAATGGTTACTAGGTCAAAACCTTTACATATTCCAATCTTCCTTGGAGGTTTTAAATTGAGCATGGGGGCTCAATCCAAAGCCTCAAATGAGTTCCCCATGATACAAAAATTTTAGACCGTTTCCAAGTAAATATTCTCCATAAAACTCCCAAAATACATATACATTTACATCTCATTATTCACTATTTTTGTTGACTTAGTCTGACATCTTGTTTTTCTTGGAAAAATGCATTTTCATTTCCTCCCAACTTGAGTCCAGGTCATGTTTTCTTTTATTTGCAATATATCATTCTCTGGCAAGTGAAATTTGAATTCTTCCTCATTTTCTTGATATGTCCAAGGAGATGCTTTTCCATCAATAATTCTTGTGGATTCATGAGGGGATTTGTTTTCCATGAGGGGTTATTGTTTTTCTACTTTTGCTGAGTCTACAGGATGCTCATTAGTATTAGTTATGTCCTACTAGGATTCTATTTTCATTGATACAATTTATTTGGCTATATTTTCTTCCTTCTTGACATTTGGTTCTTTCTTATCCTAAAGCCCATCCTCTTGAAATATTGTATAGTGAATACCCTAAGCTCCTTCCCACCGTCTGTGCCTTTAGGTATTTTTCGGTATTTTCTATTCTATAAATGCTTCGGGCCCTTATTTAATTATGTGCCTCATTTCATAACATGCTCTATGCTTGAATAAAATGTTCTCATAGTCTAGTGTTTGAACCCAAACATGGTTTAGAGTCATCAAATTATTTTCCATGGGAAAACACTTGTTAAAGTCCATCTCCACACATATTCGAGCAAAAGTAGTCTTGAAAAAATTTATAGTTTCATGACAAAGGAAATAAAACTTTCCCAATGCATTTCCAATAGAGGAAAGTGATGGATGATTCTAAAATTGCAAGGGAAGGTTCAGAAGCCTTACCCAAACTAGAATATTGGAGGTTGATGATGTTACTAGATCAAAAGTAGGAATCCAGGGTTGCATGAATGACCCATCTCTATCGCAAACCACAACCAAACTTTGCAATGGTCTTCTTGTCCTTTATATTGTCAAAAACCACAACAACAAAAAACCCAAAAAAATGGAAAATATTTCATCCATCTGTCAAAATGGGCTTCCATACCTCAAGGATCCATTTATGTAGATCAACTACCCGTGGTTAGAACCCATTGAAACTATAAATGAAGTCTTGCTCTGATTTGTTTTCACAACTGATAGCTTCCTCATCCATAGGAACATTGAGGGAAGGAATTTCTTGATCCATTGGAAGACCAGAACCAAATTTCAAAATGGAACTATACAGAACTGAAGAAGAGCTTGCTAGACCGGCAACCATACCTACAAAAGAAACTCCCTTTCTTAGTGAATCAATATAATTCACCATTACAAAAGAGATCTATAAAATATTCATGAAAACTAAGGATAGAATGGTAAGCTAGGGAAAAATTGTAACCACCACGAAGGTTTGCAGAGCTTCATCCATTTCTGACATTCCACGAAATTTGATGATTAATTAAAGTCTTTCGCGTAAAATAAAATGTAACAATAATATATATATTCCTTATATGAAAAAAAAATACATATACATAAATTTTATTTTATTAATTTTGATTTTCTATAAATTAAAATATTTTAAATTTTTAATGCAAAATTTTAATAACAAATTAATCT
>APFE030832324.1:11583-39611 GCA_000404065.3 Pinus taeda
CCGAGGCCTGAGGGCAAGTCCATGGTTACTTCTAGATGGCTTTACAAGGTAAAGCATGCTGCAGATGGCAGCATTGAGAAATTCAAAGCGAGGTTTGTGGCTAGAGGGTTCTCCCAGGTAGAGGGAGTTGATTATGAGGAGACCTCGCTCCCGTGGCTCGATATACTTCGATTCGCTCCATTATATCGATAGCAGCAGAGATGGGTTGGAAGATCCACAGATGGATGTGAAGACTGCATTTCTTAATGGCTTCATACAGGAGGAGGTGTACATTGAGCAGCCACAGGGCTTTGAGGTGCATGGGAAGGAGTCCCATGTGTGCAGACTGAAGAAGGCCCTTTATGGCCTGAAGCAAACTCCCAGAGCTTGGTAGTTCAGGATAGATACATACTTGCAGGGGTTGGGTTTCACAAAGAGTGAGGCAGATCCGAACCTTTACTTTATTGTGATAGGTGAGGAGCCTCTCATTCTGGTGCTGTATGTGGATGACTTGGTCATTACAGGTGCAGAGAGACTCATAGAGCACTGCAAGAGAGATCTTGCGACGGAGTTTGAGATGGACATTGGCTTGATGCATTACTTTTTGGGTTTGGAGGTGTGGCAGGAGGAGGGGCATTTCTTCCTGGGGCAGGGGAAGTATATTGTGGACATCCTTAGCAGATTCCACATGGAGGATTGTAGACCCATGTCGACACCGATGATTACCAACTGGAAGAAGCTTCATGCTTCGGATTCCGAGTTGGTGGATCCACATTGTACAGGCAGCTGATTGGTTCCTTGATGTATTTGGTCAACACTAGACCAGATATTTGTTTTGCAGTCAACACGATGAGTCAGTTTATGTGTGAGCCTAGGAAGGTTCACTGGGTGGCTGCAAAACACATTTTGCGGTACTTGCAGGTGACAGTGGATTATGGTCTGGACTACAGGCAGGGGGATGGAGTGAGATTGGTAGGTTATACTGATTCTGATTGGGCAGGTTGTGCTTCTGATAGGAAGAGCACTTCAGGGTGCTGTTTTGGGTTGGGTTTAGTCGTAGTGTCATGGTTCAGCCGGAAGCAGTAGTCAGTAGCATTGAGTTCAGCGGAAGCAGAGTATATGGCAGCCAGTCTAGCTAGTTGTGAGGCCATCTGGCTTCGCAAGATGTTGTTTGGCTTATTTGGTCAGGCGTTGAGACCTTCAGTGATTTACTGTGATAATCAGAGTTGCATTAAACTCACGGAGAATTCAGTATTTCATGACAGGTCAAAGCATATCGGGATCAGATATCATTTCATCAGAGACTATGTTCAGAAGGGAGTTGTGAAGCTTGATTATATTTCCACTGATGAGCAGGTAGCAGACATTCTTACCAAAGCCTTACCACGGGGCAAGCATTTTTACTTCAGAGACAAGATGGGTGTGGTGAGGAACACCTTCCTCGGTAAGAGGGAGTGTTGAAATTTGGTACCGGAGGACAGGTGGTTCCCTTAGGCTTTGATCTTTGGCCTAGGGAAAAGTGTCCAAAAAGATTTTAATTTTTCTCCTAAAGTGACTTTATAAATTTTATAAAGTTAAAATCTAATTTAAAAGTGACTTTAAGTGATAAAGTTACTAAGTCTAATTTTAAAGTGACTTTTATAAAGTCAATGAAAAATTAGAAAGGAAAAGTGACTTTGGAAATAAATGACTAAGTGGGTCTTTATTAAAGTGGGTGAATTAAAAAATAGAAAGTGAGATTTAAATGTGCATTTAATCTCAGCCATTGATCTAAATCTATCTCAGCCATTGGATTCAGGGATCACCCAAAAGTCATTTAGGGTTGGGTTAAAGGAGGAAAAGATCATTCATTCTTTCATGAGCAGATTGGGAGAAGGAGAGCAAGAGAGCAAGGGAGATTTCTGGACAAGAAGGAGAAAGAGACAGCAGTTTGGCTCACATACCAGGCAGCTCTTCAGCAAAATTAGAACAGCATAAAGACAAGCAGAACAGCAGTAAGAACAAGCAGAAAAAGCTGATTTTTTTGCTGAAAACTGAGAAAAACTTATTTTTGGGCATGAATATCGAGGAACTGATTTTCGGCACAAAAGTCGAGGTCTGACCGTACAACCTGTACGGTTGTACGTACAGTTCATACAGTCCGTATGTCCGTACAGTCCGTACATCCGTACGGTCTGTACCGCGCGTATAGCAAAGTTTCCAGGTGGTCTGTTGGGCTGAAAATAGATAAGTTTGCTTGCTGGAAAAATTATTTTGCTGTAATTTTTGCTGAAATTTTCTCGCTGTAAAAAGGCTTTTTTTATAAATAAAGAAGAGCTCTCAAACTGGCTTTCCCCAAGAGTTGTAGGGGGTTTTTCCAGGGTCACATTGACCAAAAATATCAATGTTTTAATATGTTTTAATGGCTGTTTATTATTGTTGATTTTTATTTCTGCAATTTCCAACATTCTGTAAATTTTCCAGAATTTGTGTTTTCAGCAAATTTATTTTTTCAGCATTGTTGAATGTATGGTTATGGGAAATGGCATTTAACTACATGGGAGAAATAAGGAGAAATTGAAAACCGGGGTGGGAAAACAGAAATTTTAACAGCTTGTAAGCACCCCCATCGGGGATGACTTTCACCTTGATAACTCATGCATAGAATTGTTTTATGAAATAGTAAAAATTAAAATATAGATTGGAAAATAGTCATGTACATATCAATATGTAGAGCAACCAAAGTTGTTTTTTGTTTTATTTTAGTTCAAAATGATACTTGTATGGTATAATTCTGTGTCTAGTTCATAACAAATATATTAGGCATTACAGAGCTAATTCATCAAAATTTTCCAATTGATTTCTACGTTCTAATAGGAACACTTGATTTTCCTAAGGAGATTATATCTTAGCAACAAAAAGAGGGGTTTTATAAGTGAATACCTTACAAAACTACCCTAGCAAAACACGACATTTACAACACATGGCGCTACTGATTGAGTATGAAATATTTCATGACGGGTTTTCTATATGCATGTGTTTCCTCGGGGTTGCCACGAAGTCATTTGGCCCCCCCAATTTTCCATTTTTATATTTTCATGTATTAAGCAATTTAACTACTTTTTTTAATAGACTTCCTCTGTCATTAATATTTAATTCACGTATGTTCAATTTACACCCCACATTAGCATACTTGTTTTCTTCTTTGTTGAAGTCTCTTGGACATGGAAATATGCTTTGGATGGGATATCTTCTGCAATTTTCCTTATTCTTTTCATGATGTTTTCCATATATTTCTCCTTTGGGAATGAGCCTTTGACCAGATGATGCAAGATTAGGAGAGAATCTCCCATAACCATCAATGTGTCCATATAATGTTCTTTGGACAACAAAAGTCCCTGGTAGAGGCCATATATATCTACTTGATTATTTGTCATATGACCAATACCCCATGAGTACCAGAACACTTTGTTCTTCTAAGGGCCATAGAGTACGCCTCCCCCTCCTACCACCACTAATATGTATATTCAAAGTTAGTAACAAGTTATTGAATATATGCTATAATCATATCTATATAAAATTGGATAATCCAAATTATAAAAGTTAATTAAAAAAATCTTATTGACTTGTATTAAAAGCCATCAAGGTTGTTACTTATCAAGATTATAATTGAACTATGAAAGTGATGAGACTATAGAAATGTCTTGGTATAATAATTAATACCAAGGGAAAAATATATGTACATTCTTTTCATAATAAGTTAGGCCTATACATAGCCCCAAGGGTTAGCTCAGTTGGTCAAAAACCATACCTCGTCATCGAGAGGTCACAGGGTCGATTCTGCCCGAAGGCCTTGGGGTTAGGTCTTGCCAGTAGGCCGAGGGGAGATTAGCCCAGATTTTTCTATGGAAATAGTGACCACTCACTGACCAGGGCCTTCGTGAACCACATTTTCAAAAAAAAAAAAGTAAAAAAAAGTTAGGCCTATACATAGTAAGCTAGATATTCTTTTGAAGAAATATTTGTATATTCCACATGAGGAATATACATGTTTTGGTCTTCGAGGAACTTAGAGAACAAAGTTGAAACATATTACAAGAATATATTCGTTAATCTCAACATATCACATGTGCACAAATTAAAATCTAGTTAATATATATATATATAAAATAATTAATTTGATTCTATATTTAGATGTTTTGTACTAGGGAAAATTTATTGCAACCTACATTTTTAAAGTTCATAGCAAGGAAATTATACTTTTATTCTAATGTTATTATCATGTAAATATAATCTTTACTTCGTAATTTAATGAACAATAATGGTCCCTAGAATCAATATATTCTCAAACAATTAATTAGAAATTTTCAATTATTAAAAGTTAGGAATTGAAAATTAATATTTTGATAACTTTGTTTATTGCTATTACCTTATTTTAATCAATTTAACTTAATGTACGTTAAAATATTATACACTTGATAAGATAATTATAATTTTATTTTACACCAACAAAATTATCCAATTTTCATATAATTGATTAAATATTTTGAAAAATAGTCGCTTCACTTGATATTGCCACTTTATTTTCTATTCTTTTATAGTCAATTTCACTTGGGGACTTTTCCCATAGGTCTTGTTATGAAAAATTCCATACTCGATCCTGCTATCCTTGCTAATCATTTTAGGAATTTTTATCTCTTTATCCATGATTTGAATGTTGATATAATATATTACTAAGTGGCTAATATTTGTATCAAAGCCTTTCTCATTTTACTAACCATGTAAACATTTTAAATCCATTATGCTATTCCAGGTTTATTATTTTTATTTTATTCCGATATCACACAGAAAATATTGGAAATGAAAATGCATTATGATAGGCACAATTTTATATTTTTATCTTATTAATCTATGTCGTCATGACAAGGACTATTAGTTATTGAATTCTTGAATAGACATTAGTATCTTCATAAATTATTTAAAGTTCTAATTTCATATTTCATAAACATTATGTCTATAAACATTTTTTTTTAATCTATCAAATAGATATATTTAATTTTTTAATTAATAGGATATTTGGTGATTTTATTTGGCCTCTTCCCGAGACAGAGCTCCATATTCTTCATATAATTTCTTAACTTAAAAGGATTACATCATTCGCATGTTTTCCAATAGGAAATAAATAACGCTAGCATTATTTCCTCAACATTAAATGTTTGGTTTGCTTGGTTTACCTAATATATCTTATGCAGAAACATATCTTGTGTAAATGTTGTCATTTTGAGTAAACATATCTTGTGCAAATGTTGTCATTTTTAGTTGTCAAGTACATTGTAGAGTCTGAAGATTGTCTTACCATGACATCCTTTTTTCCCTAATATTCATCTCTTTTCCTATATATTTACCACCTAAATAAAACCATATCCACTAGGTTTTGATGAAGGTATGCAATAATATGCCTTCTTATTCATGTTTGACTTTATACCCTATTGTTTTGTTAAAGAATGCAATTGGCTACCGAATCGGTTTGTTTCCACAGCTAATCCAGTTTCCTGTAGTTGTCTCCATTATTTGCAAGGTTCAGAAGCTCCAGGTCAACAGCAAAGGATGTAGATGGATAGGGAATGGTTTCCTCGTGGATCCTTCCTATCCCCTTGAAACTATTTGTTAAGATAAGTGCAGGAGATCATGGTCAAACTCCAAGTCAACTGCAGGATTGTCACCGAAACGAAATCCGAGTTCAATCAATATCTTATCAATTTGCTTGTCACCGAAACGAAATCCGAGTTCAATCAAAATCTTATCAATTTGCTTTCTGAATAAAAAAATCGAAGATTTAGCGATATAGTTTAGCTAAGATAAAATTATTAGGCTTAAATTACTCATGTTGTTATGTCAGAGACCTATTATAAAACTTATGGCCGCACTGTGAGGTGCGTGTCGAATGATGTAATTTTCAAACAGTTTGTGAATTTCATTTGCCAGCAACATAATTGGTTTTGTGTTTATGCGTTGCATTGATTGAATATTGTGAACTGATCTTTGGAGGGCCTGTACGAACAGTGACATGTCTTAATCAATTGCAATTCGATTCCTTTTCATTCCTTAAATACTCTGTTTTGTGTGAAAATGCAGCATAATGAATTTGCCAATGAATCGTTATTTGCATAAGTACTTTCATCTACTTCATACCTAGTTTAGCCTATCTTTTGAATTGCTTTATACCTGGTACAGCATGGTTACTTCATTTGCTTATTATCTAGCATAGTTCAAGTGTGTTTACTTCATGGTATAGATGTTGAAATATCTTGTTAGAATGAAACTTGAATAAGTAAAAGTGTGAGAGTTTCTCCTAAACAATTGAGTTCAGATAATATTTCTTCACAATTGATAGAATAGGTTTCTTTTTGCACTTAGTGAATTAGAAGTTGCAGCATAAAGATTCAAGACCAAAAATCTCAAAACAATCTAATACAAGTAGGATCACTCTCATATCATCCCTAAACTAACTAGATAGAGAATCACTCCTAAGAAATTAGCTAACAACTCTAAGGATTGCAACTCTAATATAATTAACAAACACCACTTCCATATTCATCTTAAGTTTAGATCCTGACAAATACATAACAACATATCGAATAACTTATAATACATATTGTGCACCTATACTTCAACAGTCTACACACATTGGTTGACAATTTATGATTGATAATTTAAAGACATTAAATTGGCCAAACATTTTGGCGTCATTGCCAGGGAAGTACGAATAGAAGTTAAAAAAAAAAAAAAAATTGAAAAATGATATGTGTGGGGATAGAGACTCTAGAGGTAGATTTGTAGGGAGAGGAAGAAGTTCAATTCCCACAAATCCACTCACTTCACTTGGACTTTGAGAATCCACACCACCTACTCAAACCCAAATTCCTTTTAGAGGTGGACAAAGGCTTCCTGAAATCTCAAGATCAGAATTCCAATCCAAAACTTCACCCACTTCTTCTACTGAAGCTATAATTGAAGAAAATCCTACATCCCCAACTACAGGAGTAATCTTTCTATCTTCCACTAATGAGCAAATTTTGGGAGAAAAATTAGAAGTTCCTAAGCAAGAAGAGGAATTGGAAACTTATTCTGAGCAACCATTGATAGAGGAACCAGAAATATTAAAAGAGCACTATATTAATTCTGAAGAGTCTATCATGGCTGAAGAAGGGGAAGGAGAAGTACACAATGTCCATGGTGAAGAAGATAGGATTGGAGGAAGAGGAAGAGGAAGAGGTAGAGGTAGAGGAGGGGGTAGAGATAGAGGAAACCTAGATCCTTCTAGATTTCCTATTCTTGATGAAGATACAACCCTTGCAATGAAAAATATATCACCCTCAATTCTTCCTAATTTCCACAAGAAAAGAAATGAAGATCCGGAGACATTTCTCTTCGAATTCGAAGTATTATGCAGATCATATGACTATCTACATGATTCTCAGAAGTTAAAATTGTTCCCTGCCACATTAGAATATTCAGCATTAAAATGGTTCATGAGTCTAGGAGTGCATTCTATAACAACATGGGGAGAAATGAAAGAGGCTTTCTTAGGAAAATATAGAGATTATTGTATGCTTAGTAACCTTAAATATGAAGTCTTCAAAATGACACAAAAAGAAGATGAAAATCTTGAAGACTTGGTAGAAAGGTTTGTTTATAATGTTAAAAGAGAAAAAATGGAGAATTTGGATGAAGAAACCCTAAAAGACCTCTTACTCAGAGTTATTAAAGATGAATGGATTGATCTCCTTAACCTAACTGGGAAAGGAGATATTTCCCAACTACCATTTGCAAATATTTGTGATTTATGTGTACATATCTCAAGGGGTAAAGCACGATTTGGAAGGAGTCCTAGAGACCCTCTCTTGTCAAGAATTAACAAATCCACAGCAGGGACAATCAATAGGAAATTTGTTTGACACCTTCAAAACAGATATCTGAGGGAGCCTGAGTGAGCAGATAGACACCTTTAAAATACAAAACAAGCAAAATTCTGAAAATGTTGCATTATCTATCTTTTTTCCCAAATGTCGGAAAAAACATGCTGTGAGAGAGTGTCCCTTACACTCAAAATCCATAGAAACATGTGTCATATGTGCAGATAATCATGATATGAAGGAATGCCCATCCTTACCAGGTCTTAAGGTTGTATTCAATGAGGAAGGAATCTGATAACCAGTAGACCCTTTCTACTTTATAGCCAAAAGACCATGGAAAAACTCCCAACCAAATCAATCACAAGGATTTAGACCACAACAATTCGCCCAGTATTCACAAAACAATTGGAATTCAGCCTGTTATCCTTAGGCTCTACCACAGTCACAACCTTGGAATCAAGGATGGAAAAATCCTTAAGAGCCTATGCTCAATATCAACAATACTTGCCAACTTACCTTCCACCACAATTTGTATCCCCATATAATCAAATTCCTCAAGCTAATCAATTACCACAAGTTTCAGTTCATAATCAAAACCCACAACTTTCCCTACCATTTCCACAAAAATAAAATCAACTACCCGCTCAACCACTTCCGAATCCTAATAATAAAATACCACAACAACCAGTGTACAACATGGAGGGTTAGAATCCTCAAACTTATGTAATAACTCCACTAGATCTAAACAATGTCCAATTAAGGTTTGGAAGAGTATTACCAAGAAAACCTCCTGTTGTCATTCAAGAAACAAGAATCGGTCTTCAAAAACACAAAAATCAATCAAAAGAAGGTGAGACTTCTCTCCCTCAAAAAGAAAATAAACAAACAGAAGAAGTTCCAATAAATACTCCTATCATAGAACAACCCTCGATATCAATTAGACCACCTTTCCCAGAAAGGTTGCAAATCGATGAAGGAGTAGAGAAATAAATTGTCTTGCCTAATTACAATATGATGTATGAATTGAGAAATGTTTGTATTAAGATTCCTTTATTACAAGCCATAAAAGAAATATTGATTTTTGCAAAAACAATTAAGGAATTAAGTACTCAAAGATCAGGGATAAGAAGAAAAGATATAAAAAGAATTCAGTTCGTCGAAAAATTACAGACATTATGATGGGGAAGATGACAATTCAAAATATTTAGATCCAGGAAGCCCCATTGTAAAAATTCACATCAATGGAATTGAAATACCAAACACATTAATTGATCTAGGAGTAGCCATAAACATAATGAGTAAACAAGTTATGGACACACTTAGGCTTCCTAACCTTCAGTACACACCAACCCTGTTGCAATTAGCGGATATGTTTGTTATTAAACCAGATGGTGTGTTAGAATATGTTTGTGTATCCTTAGATTCTTGGGAATATCCTGTTGATTTCATGGTCTTAACACCCAAGAATAATTTAGGAGGACATCCATTAATTCTAGGAAGGCCTTGGTTGGCTACAGCTGATTCTTTCATCAGTTGTAGATCAAGCGATATGTTTATCTCATATGGAAATTCTACAAAGAAATTTACATTATATCCCCCTACAAGAACAACAATAGATACAGAAACTGAAGAATGGATAGAAGATGAAGAAGATATACAACCTATTTTCATTACTAAACAAGTAAAGGAGGAAGACCAACTTTTAAATTTATTGGAAAATAATGAATCTTCCTCACATTATGATCGTAATCGAAATGAGCATCTCTCATCTAAACAAGTATCATTGCTTTCCATGGAAAATTTTGGGAATTCCTTGATGGAAATATTTCCAGGAAAAACCTTGAATGTCAATAAAAACCTGGAAGAAATGCAAAAGAATCAATTGATCGAAATTTTGTAAAAACGTTCTTCTGTTGTTGCACGGGAATACACTGACATGAGAGGGATTGATCCTAAAACTTTCATACATCATATCTACATTGAACAAAATGCAAGACTAGTTAGACAACAGCGAAGAATGAACCCAAATCTAAAAGAAATTGTAAGGAAGAGTTGCAGAAACTATTAAATGTAAATTTCATCTATCCAATATCTGGCAGTCAGTGGGTTTCACCCTTAGTAATTGCTCCTAAGAAGAATGAAAAATGGAGAGTACGCATCAATTACAGGGAATTAAACAAAGCAACATTAAAATACCACTTTCCGACCTTTCATAGATGAGGTCTTAGACACATTAGCAGGAAAAAAATGTTTTTCCTTCTTGGACGATTTCAATGGATATAACCAAATTCAGGTAGCCCCTAAAGATCAAGATAAAACCACATTCACTTGTCCATGGGGAACTTATGCTTATTGGGTACTTCCCTTTGGGTTATGTAATGCTCCAGCAACATTCCAAAGAGCAGTCCTCGGCATTTTCTCTGACCTTATTCATGATTGTGTGGAAGTGTACATGGATGAATTCACAGTTTATGGGGATTCTTTCAATGAAGCACTAGAAAAATTAGAAAAAGTCTTAATAAGATGTAAAGAAAAAAATCTCTCATTATGCCATGAAAAATGCTTCATGATGTTTAACGAAGGAATTGTTTTAGGTCATCATATTTCAAGAGATGGAATCAAAGTAGACTCATCTAAAGTTTAAGTCATTTCTAAGTTATCAGTGCTAAGTTGTCAAAAGGATGTTAGAAGTTTTCTCAGTTTTACTGGATACTATAGAAGATTTATAGAAAACTTCACAAAAATTGCATCCCCACTCTTTAAACTACTCACCAAATACTGTGAATTTAGTTGGGATTCTGAATGTCAAGCTACCTTTGAAACTTTGAAAAAGAGAATTTCTGAAGCACCCATCTTAAAAGGACCTAATTAGAAATTTCCTTTCCATATCTCAACAGATGCTTCAGATTCAGCCTTAGAGGCTATGTTAGGACAAAAAGATCTTACTCCTTATGCAATCTATTATACCAATAAAAATATAACTCTTGCAGAGTTAAATTATATTGTAACCAAAAAGGAGTTTTTAGTTGTAGTTCACGCCATTAACAAATTCAGACATTATATAACTAGCTATGAAACCTTTGTTTACACAGACCATTTTCTTATTAGATACTTGATGAATAAACCAGTCACTAATGGAAGAATAACTAGATGGCTCCTACTTTTGCAAGAATTCAACATAACCATTCTAGATAGGCCAGGAAAACATAACAAAATTGCCGATTTTCTATCTAGAATACAAAATGAAAATAATGATAAACCTGTAGAAGATAAATTTCCTGATGAATATCTTTTAGCGGTATCTACTAAAATCACCTTGGTATGCAGATATTGCTGACTACTTGGCCACAGGAAAAATGCCATTTCATTTATCCCCTAGATATTAAAAAAAAAAAAAAAAAAAGTCCACAACAACTTATCTTATTCATGGATAAATGAAGAATTATACAAGACAGAGCTAGATCTCATCATCAGAAGATGTGTTCCGTAGGATGAAATACCAGAGACACTTAAAGCTTGTCACGATGAGCCATGTGGAGGACATTTTTCTGACAAAAGAACTACTTACAAAATCTTGCTTTTAGGACATTATTGGCCTTCCATTTTCAGGGAGACCGTGGAATATGTTAAAATATGTGAAAATTGCTAGAGAATGCGCAAACCTACTCTTTCAAATGAAATGCCACTACAACCACAGGTACTCATCGAACCATTTGAAAAGTGTGCACTGGATTTTGTTGGACCAATCAACCCACCTTCAAAGCAAAAGAAGTATATTCTGGTATGTATTGATTATGTCACTAAATGGGTAGAGGCTAAAGCACTTCCTTTTGCTACTGAAAATGTTGTAGTTTCATTTCTTAGGATATTTTTACTCGTTTTGGTGTCCCAAGAGAAAATGTAACATATCAAGGAACACGGTTCACATCCAGACTAGTGCAAAAGCTTGTGGACCAATACAAGATAAAACATCGAAAGTCCACTCCATGCCATCCACAAGCCAATGGACAAGTTGAGTCCAAAAATAAGGTGATTGAGGCTATCCTTACCAAGACTTTACATCTACACAGGAAAGATTGGGTGGAAAAGCTTCTAGAAGCCTTATGGGCCTACAGAACTACATGGAGGAATACTACAGGGCATACTCCCTATGAACTTGTTTATGGGAAGCAAGTCTTACTTCCGATAGAGTTCCAGATCCAGACCTATAAGAGAGCATTCTAGTTAGATCTTGACTTGTCAGAAGCCTAGAAGCAAAGGATGACACAACTAAATGAGATCGATGAAATCAGACAAGAGGCCTTCCAGAGAACTAGCCTAGTTCAACAACAGAGGTCATGATGGCATGATAAATACATTAAAGAAAGGAAATTTCATCTAGGAGATTGGGCATTTCTTTTTGATTCAAAATTCAAAAATTTTCAAGGAAAATTCCAAACCCATTGGCTTGGACCTTATGAAGTTGAAAATGTTTGTGGCAATGGTGCAATCAGAATCAGGACTGTTGATGAAGAGAAAATTCCTCTATTAGTAAATGGACGTCGACTCAGGCTTTACTAGAAGCCATTAACAAAGAGGAATTTGTTAAAATGTTTCAAGATAATTCATAACTGAAGATGGTCAAGAATTCTTCTTCTTCTTTTCCACCTTAGAAATTTTTTACTCAATTTACTTTCAAAAAAAAAATTATGTATATATATATATATATATTAAAATAAAAAGGTATAAACATGAAAAAACCAACATGTTGTTGACAGGTTTATATAGAAAATTTAGAGTGAAAACCAATTTATGTTGGCACTTCAATTTTCCTTTCAAAAAAAAATAATAAAGTCCCTTTATTAAAAGTTTTTCTTTCACAGTTGCAGAATCAACAACTTTCCACAGCTTGAGCAACTTTCCGCAGCTTGGACAACTTTCCGTAGCTACGACAAGTTTTTGCAACCTAATAAATTTTTGGAACCTACAAGGACACTTGGTAATTTAGATTAAAGTTCAACTAACAGAGAAAATTACCTGCAGGGGATCAAAGGACAACAAATAAGGTTAGCAAAAGAGATCAAAGGTACGTGCTACTTTAATTTAACAATAAGGAAGGTTATATTGTATAAATGATTAAGAAGATATAGTACTTCTGGTAATTAAAATGCAATCATTATAACCTAAGGGTGATGGTCGCCTAACAAAAATATCATATGCCACCACTTAAAAAGTCATGTCACTTCCCCATTCCAAATCCGCCGAAGTAATTACCAAATCATCACTTTAAATGCACCTAACGGTCATATTCATTCCTATAACCCTTATGATAATTCACCCGTTCTTCCCTATTCTTACACTCCTCTGAACTTTCATAGCTACTCCATCTTTCCGCCACTTATCAAACCCTACCAGCTCCATTTTTTTGTCAACGTAACCAATCTTCGAGGCAAAGCATCCTTCAGAATGGGGATAATTGTTCAAACTGAACCAGTAGGAAAGAAATTCTTGAAGGGGTACCCACAGACTAAGGAGTTGCTGCAAAATAAACAATGGCTACAGTTCATTGAAAAATTCAATGGTTTGTGTGCTCATTAGATGGGATTGAAGTCGAAATAGGAGACATTAAGCTCACTATAACAGAGTCCACGATCGCGAAGGCTACTGAGCTACCAAGGAGTGGGGAAAAATGGTTTAAGAATAGGGGAATTCATGGTGAGGATTGGAAGGTCTTCCTCAAAAATCTGAACATGGACACTACTGTCTATAAGAAAGGTATTCCCTGCGCTTCTCTTAAGAAGAAATGGAGAAACTTATTACTTGTGCTTCAAAAGTTTGTCACTTGTGAGGGTAGGTTTGGGAAAATGTATTTTTATCATGTTAGGATGATGATGCATTTCCTTGAAGATCACCAGATGAACCTTCCCTACTTCCTCTTAAATAGTCTCAAGAAAATGTCTACAAACGTTCAAAATAAAATTCAGTGTATAGAAAACACCATGTATCATCATGGCCTGATAAAAATATTGGTCAAATTTCATCTCCAAAGTATAGGGGATAATTGGGAGAGTTTCCTGGTGAGGAACCACTTTGAAGAAAAATCCCCAGAAAAAGCAAGCAATAGCAGGCCCCCTAGAGGAAGAAATAGAACCATAGAAATCATAAAGGAGCAGGCACCTCAGACTCAAACAGAAGTATCAAAAGAAGAGCTGCCTATACTGAAGATTTTGCAGAGAATGAAGAGGGGAAACCCTAGAAGAAAGAAAGCCAACAGAAGTAAAGAAGAATTCTCTCAAACTAAACCCCCTCCTCAAGGAAAAAAAAGAAGAAGAAGGAAAGTAAAGGAAATACAAACCTTAGGATTGAGGAGGAGTACAAGGCTGAGCACAGTCCCATAGACAATCTCAAAAATTATAGAGTACATTGATATTGAGGGCAATGAGTCAACAGAGAATGAGCCAACAGAGAACGAGCCAACAAAGGATGAGCCAATCGAAAACCCTGGAAGTTCTTCAAAAGGTTCACAAAGATCAGCACCGAGAGTATCACCACAACCATACAGCTCACCTCTAGGAAGCCCAGTGCATAGTCTAGGTATTGACCCTGTTCAATAGGAAATATATGACTATATAGAGTCATTGGAAAGGAAAGAGACAGCAACCAAAGAAACAATTCAGAGTCCTGGAGAAGGGAGCAACCAGGTAAATGAACAATCAGCCTCAATCATCTTAAAGCGGGAGATCTTGAATTAGAAACGTTGAACCGGTATCTCAAGAATGAGAATCAAGCATTGAAGACACAAAGTGAGATCCAGATTGCAAAAAGTGACAACCTCATCCTTCATCTGAGCTTGTGGTATAAGAAAAACAAAAATCTGAAGAAGGAAAACAGAATTGTGCAAAGCGATATTATCAGCCTAAAACACAAAATTCTCATGAGAAAACCTAGAATGCCAATAACTACCAAAAAGAAGAAAACAATGAAACTTGGAGGTGATAAGCAAGAGGCACAAGTGACTGACAAGGAAGAAGTGTATGAGGACATACAAAATCCCCAGTCTGGGGGAATATAGAATCTGAAGATTGTCTTACCATGACATCCCTTTTTGCCTAATATTCCTCTCTTTTCTATATATTTTCCACCTAAATAAATCCATATCCACTAGGTTTTGAGGAAGGTATGCAATAATATGTCTTCTTATTCATGTTTGACATTATACCCTATTGTTTTTTTAAAGAATGCAATTGCCTACTGAATCATTCTGTTTCCGCAGCTAATCCAAATTTCTGTAGCTGTCTCCATTGTTTGCAAGGTTCAGAAGCTCCAGGTCAGTGGTGAAGGATGCAGATGGATAGGGAATGGTTTCCTTGTGGATCCCTTCATATCCCCTTGAAACTGTTCGTTAAGATAAGCGCAAGAGATCACGGTCAAACCCCAAGTCAACTACAAGATTGTCACTGAAACGAAATCCGAGTTCAATCGAGATCTTATCGATTTTCTTTTGGAATAGCCAATCGAAGATTTAGCGATATAGTTTAGCTAAGATAAAAATATTAGGCTTAAATTACTCATGTTGTTATGCCAAAGACCTGTTATAAAACTTATGATCGCACTGTGATTTGGTGCAGGCTGGATGATGTAATTTTGAAACAGTTTGTGAATTTCGTTTGCCAGCAATAGAATTGGTTTTGTGTGTATGTGTTGCGTTGATTAAAGATTGTGAACTGATCTGTGGAGGGCCCCTACGAATAGTGGCAGGTCTTAATCAATTGCAATTCGATTCATTTTTTTTTTTAGTTGTGGTTCACGAACACCTTGGTCAACGGGTGGCCACTACGTCCACGGAAAAATCTGGGTTGATCGACCCCGAAGGGAATCTAGCCCCGTGGCCCACTAGCAAGGCCTAACCCCAAGGGCTTCAGGCAGAATGGGCCCTGTGACCTCCCAAACGACGGGGCACTGATTTTGACCAACTGAGCTAACCCTTGGGGCTTGCAATTCGATTCCTTTTCATTCCTTAAATACTCTTTTTTGCGTGAAAATGCAGCATAATTAATTTGCCAATGAATCGTTATTTGCATAAGTACTTTCATCTGCTTCATACCTAGTTTAGCCTGTCATTTGAATTGCTTTATATGTGGTACAACATGGTTACTTCATTTGCTTATTATCTAGCATAGTTCAAATGTGTTTACTTCATAGTATAGATGTTGTTTGAAATATCTTGTTTGAATGAAAATTGAATAAGTAAAAGTGTGAGAGTTTTCTCCCAAACAAATGAGTTCAGACAATATTTCTTCACAACTGATAGAATAGATTTCTTTTTGCACTTAGTGAATTAGAAGCTGCAACATAAATATTCAAGACCAAAAATCTCAAAACAATCTAATACAAGTAGGATCACTCTCATATCATCCATAAACTAATTAGATAGAGAATCACTCCCAAGAAATTAGCTAACAATTATAAGGATTGCAACTCTAATATAATTAACAAACACCACCTCCATATTCATCTTAAGTTTAGATCCTAACAAATACACAACGACATATCGAATAACTTCTAGCACATATTGTGTGCATGTACTTCAACAGTTTATGCACCCTAGTTGACAATTTATGATTGACAATTTAAAGACATTAAATTGGCCAAACATATGTTGCACCCACATGGCTATCTACATGTTCTTGACCACCCATCACAACCTCTACATAACAATACACTGCATGTGTTATCCATGAACAAGGTAGGTCTTATCAAACCCTAGTGTACTAGCCTTTGTCTTCACTAGTAGTCCATATGTACCCCAGGTCCAATCGGTTCTTTTTTTTTCAAAATGGTTGGTGCCCCTGCAGTTACCATCGATGAAAAAAAATGGTTTGGTGCCCTGCCTCCTCATTGGGAAGATGGCCCCGAATGAGTTTGCTGTAAGTTTCTTTCTTTTTTGTTATAATAAAGCATTTAGTTCAAAAAATAAATAGTCATCTTTAGAAATTATAAAGAAATAATCAGTTCATAAAATATCTTTTTCCCAAAGAAAAACCCTTTATACTGCTTACAATCTACAAAATTTAGTTGAATTTCCATTTCTAGTCTTTAGCAATAAATAGTAGTTACGCAGCTCGCTACGCTCAACAAAGGCCCCCTTAAGGTTTATTGCCTTTAGAGTTCTACATAACGGATGTTAATATGAATCCCCAAAAACCCTCAATGGACTAACCTCAAGAAGGGACTTGAAGCCGTGCAACTTCACTTGTTTGGATGGTAAATAGAAAAGTGTATTGGTATTAAAAATGCAAATGGATTAGTATTTCGTCTTTTTATACAGAAGTTTAGAAAATTTGAGTAGCAACACATGAAAAACTAATAAGAATATAAACATTGATATTTTATGAGTCATTTTTAATTAAAATGAATATGTTATTAAAAATAAAAATAATCACTAACAATTATGCTGAACTGTTTGCTTTGCGCCTCCTTCTCTGCTGGTTATTACAGAGAAACATCCCTACAGTTCAAATCTTCGGTGATTCTTTGAATGTCATAAAATGGGTCAATGGAAATGCATTGTGTCAAAATCAGATTCTGAAGACTCTTTTAGAAGAAATTATGCATTTAAAGTCCTCCTTTAATGTTTTTTACATTTCTCATATTTACAGGGAAAAAAATGAAGAAGCAGATCAGCTTTCTAAAGCTGGTTTACAACAGGATATGTGCAGCTGGACAATAGAGGAACACAGTCAGGGGCAGCAAAGCATATCACATCAGCCCCCTTATGCTCCTCCTCAGTGAGCGAGGATCGCTCTCTTTCCTTTTTGCATATATTTTTTTTCTCATGGGCATAATGTATATCTTTTATAGTCTTTCCTTTATATTTTTTGTGCTACAAACATAACTTCAAAAACTCTATATTTATTTTCAGATATTTTCAATATTATATAAAAGTTATGGACAGCCACGTTAAGGGGTTGTTTTCCTTCATTGAAGGAGACCCCAAGGTATACATCGGATATAGAATGTACATAAGCCTCCGGAAGTGAGGAAGGTAGATAGCCAGTCAACACAGGACTGTGTTTTGATATTTTGGTTTTATATTGTCAAATAGACCATATCAGCACATGATGAGCCTCCAGCTATGCTCAAAGCTCCTTCAAAATGTAAACTTTTTATTTTGCTAATAAAAAGTTCTGCTTTTTTCTTCGAAAAAAATAAAAAATTAAAATTAAAATTAAAAATTAAAAATAATCGTATACATAATAATAATTCATTATAATATGATAAATATTTTATATTAAAAATTATTTTTAAAAATTAATTTTATATATAATACTAATTATTTTTATTGTAAATATGGATATTTAATTATTTTTTAAAATTTTATTATTATAAAAAAATGTTACTGTTGGAAACGTAATTCTTTTAAGGGTTATGTAAATTTGGAATATGCATTTATTTGGAAAGAAAAACAAGCAAACCATAAAGAATTAGCAGAATTTTTAATTTTGGTTGTTGCTTTAAGGAATAAATGTAAGGTCAGTCCAGAAGAGCATCGCTTCCTCTACCTAGAATGCCCTTGGTAAATTGGCTCCACAACAGCGGGGAAAAAGTAGCATCGTGCCGTGTTAGAGCATAATATGGAAGAATTAAAGGGTCGTTTAGCATAATATTGTCACAAAGGCATATTTTATTAGTCTTGCGGCAACTATTTATTGATGACAATGCTCAAGGCTTGGCTTTCAATATTTTATTTGTACATACTCACAAGATAGTCATTGGTTGCCAAGTCAATCCATTTTCTCATATGGGAATTGATAGCAATAAAAAATTTTGATTCACTCTCTTTCTACCAGTTGTTATAATACAACCATACATCAAGGGCTCTCTCTATATATGATCATCGAAAATTTTGTGGCAATAAATTCTATAAAATCATATGCTCTCTCATTGCTTGACAATTACGCTTTCTTATAGCTCCCTTCATGAGCGTTGTATTCTCTCACTCCTATTTTATTTTTGTTCGTCTCAAACTTTATTGAGGCTAATGGGTTCAATGCAATGGCTAGAGTTGGACTTCCTTCAACTCATAGAGGTTGAATGATGGATGATAGTGTATATCAACCTCTAAAATAGTAGATGCAAAAGTTGGTGTGTTGGAAACATTGAATTATATTTAATCATTGTTGTCATAATGCTACTAGTTTTCCTTCTTGTTGTCTTCTTCATTGTTGGTTTCTCTATGCATGGAGATGTCAAGGTGTGCAACATAAAGGAAGTCGGTGTGGTTTTTCAGCTTCTTATCAATGTTATTGCTAAGCATTAAAAATTATTGGACAAGGAAATTCATATCATCAAACTTAGCATATTGGTTGGAGCTCAAGAATTATTGCTCTATGACTACTTTGAACAAGCATGTCTCTAGAATCAAGACTATTTATAATTTGCAAATAATTTATTTGTAAGTTCACTTTTACTTTTTGAAAATAAGTTGAAGTTGCATCATAAACAGTCGTTATTTCGGTTGAAGCTAACACCATTCATTTGTTGATTTTAAATTGTTAAACAATGGCTCAAATTGTTGAAAGTATTAGAGTTATTGAATACTATTATACTCTATATTGTTTATGGTATAGTCAAAATCAGCAGAGCCATTCTCATCGATGTTTGAATATGTTTACAATATGTGCAAGGAAAAATAAAGTTTTTTTTGTTTGAATTTCAACTTCAACAAGATAAACTAAAATGAAAGAGTCATCATTTTGAACTAGTCATTGTATAGAAAAATTCTTTGTTTAAGATTGACACCCATCAACAGCCAAAACTTGACCAAATCAATGACACCATGTTAGGAGCAGATTCACATGTAGATGTAGAAGTTCAACTTGCACTTCCAATCCCATCATCAAACCTTGGGATGAAGTCCTTAACAACAAGCACAGAAGTAGTCTTAAATACCAAAAGGAAGTGACCTTCCAGATCCAAAATACTCTAAACCAATCCAATTTTAGAGCGTTGGGTTCCTTCAAAAGAGCTTATCTTTATTAGCTCCACTTTCACATTAGATTCTCAAATGCTAACATTGTCATCGAATTGGCCACATGAATATCATTGTTTTGATTTTCACCCTTATGAGAATTTTGGAAAACATATTCATCATTTACACACATGTTCTAGTCACAAAAACCTTGCAAGAGAAAACATTCACCTTAGATGGATTACTTTTTGGAAATGGTCATTGACTGCCAAGAAGAATTATCGATCATACCGTAGAATTCATTCTTGATTATTGACCTATATTGTAGTGGAGAGATTTTCATCATCTCATATCTGACACAACGAGAATTGAGAGATTTTTATCGTCACACCTTTTATCTGACAAGGTGGGAATTGATAATCAATTACTAATCTTGAAGTCATATCAAGGGAGACTAAGCCACAGCCAAGACTAGAGCCTAGAGCCACAGTTAGAGTTGTAACCAAATATAGCCTCATGTTCCATAAGCATAATTTAGTTTGTGACCATCCCATAACCATCATTTGGTTTGTGGTCCTCCTTAAACCATCACTTAGTAGAAGAATTATTGTTATCGCTAGAAAATATTTTATGGTCATCTTCAAACCACCACTTCAAAATTTTGTGGTAATATTTAAGCCAACATTAGGGAGCACTTACATTTAGCTAAAGACATCAGCGTCTAGCCAAATTTTGAATTGTTTCGGGAACTACTTTGAACCAACTTCCATAGTTGGTGGCCAACTTGAAGCCACCAAATTCAAATAGCACATCCAACCATTGGTTGTTATTTACCTTCATATTTCAACTCTCTTTTTGGACACACATACAGCCCTATGGATTGATGGGGGAATTGGGGGAATTTTGGAAACATAATCCTTAAGGGTTATGTAAATTTGGAATATTCACTTGCATGGAAGGCAAAAGGCCACACTTGTGTTGAAAATGCAGCAAGAAAATTTGGTTTTGACTTTGCCTTGGTCAAACTAGATTAAAATTCAAATATTTGTTTCAGCAAAATACTTGGAGGTAGTTAACTGAGGTAACATGGCTCTTGTCACTCAGTTAACTCAGTAAATTCTAGTTGGAGACAATTGAGTTCAGTTCTATATGATTGGCTGCTAATTTGTATCAATCTAATTTAGTTAATTTGAGTTAGTATCAGTTAACTAGTTCTAACTGTCATAAGAACTAGAGGAGTTCAAGTTGTGGATGTGTAACTTCAACCACATTGAGTGATCAATCAACCAAAAATATTTTTTGCATGCAGAGAATTCGAGTTACCTAGTTGATATGGAGATTCCAAGGTAGTGTCCTATCAATTGTATCATATTCCCATGTGTACAAGTGGTGCATGCAATCAGAGATAGACCTACAACTATTGTGCAATTACTTGGTGTGAAATTCCTAAATATCTAAGGAACAACAACAGGTTGTCTAGGAGTTATTCACAAACATAGTTGTGAACAAATCACAAGAAGACCCTATGTGTTGATTCGTTGATGGACTAATGATCAGATAGAGGGTAGATTGGAGAGCCATGTTTGGTAACCTGAAGGAGAAAGATCCATTGATAGCAGTAGATTTATAGATTGGGAGCAGAAGGACCAGTAGATGTGTTCAAGGTACGACCAAGAGGAGTTTTGATTGTGCACTACATCAACTAGGCGGTCAGTTGTATCTTGTTTAGGGTATATTGTTTTTCATAGTTGTTGACACCAAACCCTAGTTATATTCCTTGTATCAGTGATCATATGAGGGCCATGATCTTTGGAACGGGAGCCCTAGACTATTGTATTATAGATTTATAATAAAACAAAGTTGGGTTATTGAAAATTTGTAAAACAATATTTTTGCATGTGTTGATTTATTGTTGTTTTAATTCCATTGTGCAAAGTAGTGTGTTGTGGCATTTGAGTTGATAGTGTCAAAGATTCTAAGACCCTAACCTAGATTCTCCAGTGTTGTGGAAAAACAACAATGGCTACAAATTTGATAGACTGATTGGAGAATAGTTGAAACAATATGGAAACTGATGATGGAACTAGCAATTTCTTAACTGAAGAATTCAATTGTGAATGCAAGAATTGGTAAAATATAGAGCAAAGAATATTTGAATAAGAGATGGTCTTTATCTGAGCTACAAAATTACTAGCAAAGAAACTGTGCTATTCAACCCAAAAGTAAGGTTTGTAAATACATCAAGGGTTGGTTGAATGTGATCAAGAAGTATATAAGGCTTCCCTTTAGTAGATCTACTTCACGAAATATTAGTAGAGGCTCTCCTCCTATTTTTTAAGACAAAGGGTGTCGATGAAATTTGGAATACTTAGGGTTTGTAAACCCTAGAAGACTATAAGTTTTTGGATAAGAGAGTTCTAGGGTTTGTGGAACCCTAAAGTGTGATCAAGAATATTGAATGCTAGTAAGAGCATATACTTGGTAACAATAAATATTATTTAGATTGTAGTTGAATTATGTTGAGAAATGACAACAAGAAATCCCAGTTTAATTTGTCATTGAATTAAACTAAGAATCAAAATTGAATTCTATTCTCATAGCAACTTGTAAATAGTTAATTAAGTTTAATTAACTTAATTAGCTTAGGAATTTCGAGTTGGAAGTCTTTTTGTAGTCATGTATATGTTCTCCCTAAGTTTTAGGGGTCCAGTATGAGTTTAAATTAAGTTGGAAATTAGATCACTCAGTTTACTGAGTTAAGTTCAGTTAAATTAGTTCCAAATTGTTTGAGGAACTAATAGAGAGTCAATAGTCAGTTGGTGCACTAGTGCATCCATAATTGTCACTCTAGTTAACTGAAGATTCCCTCGTCATAAACTCATGCATGTCAATTTTGAGAAAGATCCAGTTGAGACTAGAGTGCAGGGACAATGTACTATCAGTTGTATTATTTCCTGGAGTATAGAGATCAAACATGCATTAGAGATTGATCCTATGTTTAGATTGCACAGTGTTGGAAGCATGAATTCCCTTTAAATATGGTCTATTCATCCTAGGAATTACGCAAGATATTAGGGTCTTGGAGAGCTATAAAATTGGCTAAGTGTTGGCCAAGAGCTTGCTTGTGAGCTGGGAAAGTTGAGCATACTTGTGCATAATTGTTCTAGTGAGAAAAAGCTTTGTATCTTCACTCATATTTTTGATATATGCAATACATATATCGGGGTTTTGATCAGTGGCTTTCTCGAGATACATCTTGTGTTATGTGTTATTGATTTATCTTCTTCTTGTTCATATTGTTTTCATCGATCTATTGGCTTCTGCTAGTTGAAAGTAGAAGTAGATTCTTGTCATGTGCTTTGGTACATTGCATGAGCTTGTGAATCTATAGGATTTTCTACATGGTATCAGAGCTAAGAACAGTATACTAGAGGAGATTTCTAAGTTTTGAGTTTTGAGTTACAGGTGAAATTTGAATTTTCAACACATACTTCAGGATCGACAGTGGCATTGTATGGTTTGTGGATCGAGTATGCCTTGGAAGCAGCTCAAATTTTATATCCTGGAGAGACAAAATGGAGGTTGTGCTAGAGGATAATGGCTTGAAGGAATTCATTGATCAAGAAATTCCTAAGCCAGCAACAATCATATGCAGAGAATTTGGCCGAATGGAAGAAGTGTGTGGCAAAGGCGAGGCAGATAATCCTTGAGGGAGTTCCAGACCACATTGTCTCAAGTCTCCATGGCAAGGAAACTTTGTATGCTATGTGGAAAACATTGACGAACTTGTATCAGAATAGCAGTGACAAAAGGAAATTTGCACTGAAGGACAAAATTCAAAAAATCAAAATGGAGAAAGTCGAGACGATTCCAAAATACTTGACCAAGTTCACTCAGTGTGGTGATGAAATTGGAAGTGTTGGAATCAAGGTTGTCGAGGACGATATGGTGAGTCTTGTTCTTCTAGGACTCCCAAAGGGTTGGCATAGTTTTTAGGACTCTATCAATGGTTGAGAGAATTTGTCGGATTGGGGACCACTGTGGTCATATTTGATGCAAGAGGAGATCAAGAGGAACACCAGGGATGGCTCGTCATTAAAGACTGATGATGAAGAGAATTGTTCCTTAGCGATTAAGGCGAAGAAGAGGAAAGGGAAAGCTTCCCATTCCAAATCAAATTCTTATCATGGAGGTAAGAAGAAAGACAAGACAAAAGTTAAGTGCTTTCATTGTCATGAGTTAGGCCATTTTTCTACAAATTGTCCACTCAAGAACTCCAAGAAGAAGTCCTCAGGAGGAGCGGAGAGTGAGGCTTTGGCCTCTCAATTCGAATTGGACTTTTCCCTCATTGCATGCATGGTGTTATCAATGATGGGAAGTATATGGTACTTAGATAGTGGAGCTTCATTCCACATGATTGACGACAAATAGTTATTCAGTGACCTGGAGGAGAAAGATCTCCAGATGCATATTGAGATGGGTGATGATGGGAAGTATAGTGTTACTAGATTAGGCATGATTACTTTTCAAAGGGAATATGGGGCTCCACTCACCTTGAAGTATGTTATGTATGTGCCAAGGCTGAAGAAGAACTTGGTATATGTTGCCATGCTTTAAGATAGAGTCTATGATGTGATCTTCTTGAAAGGAAAGGCATTCCTTTGACACATAGCCACGAGTCAAGTAAAGAAGATAGGGATTCGGGTGAAGAATCTCTATAAGATGGAGCTAGAGGAGTGTGTTGCTTTGAGCACAAAAGAAGAAAGGGTGCAGAGCCAAGACGTTGGTGATTTGTGGCACAGGCACTTGGTTCACTTGCATCATGGGGCTTTGAAGATATTGTGGTAGATCTCTACGGGTCTTCCCAAAGGTACACTTGAGCAAGTTGATACATGCAAGGGGTGTAATTTTGGAAAATACACCATGTATTCCTTTCACGACAGAGACAACCGATCAGAGGCTATTCTAGAGTGATTCGATTCAAATATGTGTGGACCATTCTCGATGGAATCCATTTTCGTAAATGTTGAATATTTTCATGCAGAAAAAGGATCAAACTTTCACAAAGTCTTGTGAGTTTAAATCATTGGTGGAGAAAGAGTCGAGAAATAAGGTTAAAGCTCTACGAAGTGATAACGGTAGTGAGTATGTCTCAAATGAGTTTAAGAACTTCTGTGTAGCAGAAGGGATTAAACGGGAGTTGATGGCACCCCATAACCCTCAACATAATGGAGTGGCTAAAAGGAAGAACAGAAGCATAGTAGGGGCAACAAGGGCAATGTTGCATGATCTGGGCCTACCACTATACTTGTGGGCTGAGGCATGCAACACAGCAGTTTATGTTCAAAACCATAGCCCGCATCAGATACTTGAGATGAAGACACTAGAGGAGGCTTATTCCAATAAGAGGTCAGATGTTGGTCACCTCACGATTTTTGGGTCATTGGTATATTTCCATGGGACCAAAGATGCACGGAAGAAGCTTGAGCCAATAACTGAGTTGGGGATATTTGTGTGGTACACTGATACGCCTCACAATTATTGGGTGTACTTGCCAACCAATAGGATGATAATGGTTCCAAGAATGTCAAATTCGATGAGGAGAAGGCCATGTGAATTTCCATTGATAGGGAGCTTGAGCTACATGTGGATGAAAAGCTTTTAGCTCCTAAGGTTGAGGAGCCTCAGATTGATGTGGAGCAACCACGTGTGGAGGATATGGGAGTGGAGAGATCAACTTACGCAGAATCTTCTAGTGAGGGAAGAAAGTGCACTAGAGAGGCTGACAGATTGTTGGATAATGCGCGGGAGAATGTCGGAGCACCCACTTCTCAGTGCAGGCAGAGGAGGTCACCTGAGAGGTACACTAGATACATGGATCTTATGGGTGAAAGTGTTGTTATAGAGCCATCTTCCTTTAAGGAAGTAGTGTAGCAGTCGGTTTGGGTTGATGGCATGGTGGAGGAGTATGACTCCATAGTTCATAACAGTGTTTGGGATGTGGTCCCGAGACCAAAGGACAAGTTAGTGATGAGATCCCATTGGCTTTACAAGGTAAAGCAAGAAGAAAACAATAGTTTGGGGAAGCATAAGGCTAGATTTGTGGCATGTGGCTTTTCACAAGTAGAGGGGATTGACTATGATGAGACCTTTGTTCATGTTGCATGGTACTCATCGATCAGATCTATATTGGCACTATAAACATAGATGGGTTGGGAGATACATCAAATGGATGTAAAGACAACCTTTCTTAATGGCATGATTGAGGAAGAAGTGTACATAGAGAATCCTGAAGTTTTTGAGACCTTTGACCATGAGTCGCATGTGTGTCAGCTCAAGAGAGCGATGTATGGGCTGAAGAAAGCACCTCGTGCTTGGTACACCTGGATAGATAGCTACTTCACCGAATTGGGATTCACGAAGAGTGACATGGCTGCAAAACTATACCCATAGTGGTGGAAGGTAAATTGTTGATCATTGTACTTTATTTTGATGATCTCATATTGACAGGTGATGATCAGTTGAGCAAGTCTTGCAAGGAGGACCTTACAAGAGAGTTTGAGATGAAGTACATGGGGCTCATGCATTATTTTCTTGGCATAGAGGTATGGCAAGGAAATGGGGAGTTGTTTGTGGCTCAGGGCAAGTATGCCAATGAGATACTCAAGAGATTCCACATGGAGAGCAGCAAACCCATGGAGACTCCTCGCAAGTAACTGGAGGAAGGAGGATGCTACTTCAGGGGAAGTGGTGGAAGTTATTGTTTACAGACAGCTTGTGGGTTCACTCATGTACTTGGTGAACACACGACAGAATATGTGCTATGTAATTAACCAGCGTAGTCAAGCAATGGTTAGACCTACCAAGTTGTATTGGAAGGTGAAAAAGCATGAGTTGAGATACCTCAAGGGAACTTCTCAGTATGGACTATGGTACAAACGAATAGAGGGAGTGAATATTCAAGGCTTCACCAATGCATATTGGGCAGGGAGTCCATCCAACAGGAAGAGCAGATCAGGAGGGATCTTTAGTATTGGGTTAGAGGCAATTTCTTGGTACATCAGGAAACAGAGATCAGTTGCACTCAGTTCAACAGAGGCTAAGTACATGGTTGCGAGTCAAGAAGCATGTGAGGCAATCTGGATGAGGAAGATCCTAGTTGGTATGTTTGGCAACAAGAAATTTCAGTTTAATTTGTCCTTGAATTAAACTGAGAATTAAAATCAAATTCTATTCTCATAGCAACTTGTAAATAGTTAATTAAGTTTAATTAATTTAATTAGCTTAGGAATTTCGAGTTGGAAGTCTTTCTTTATTCATGTATATTTTCTCCCTAAGTTTTAGGGGTCCAGTATGAGTTTAAATTAAGTTGGAGATTAGATCACTCAGTTTACTGAGTTAAGTTAAATTAGTTCCAAATTGTTTGAGGAACTAATAGAGAGTTAATAGTCAGTTGGTGCACTAGTGCATCCATAAGTGTCACTCTAGTTAACTGAAGATTCCCTCATCATAAACTCGTCCATGTCGATTCTGAGAAAGACCTAATTGAGACTAGAGTGAAGGGACAATGTATTATCATTTGTATTATGTACTAGAGTGTAAATAGCATGTTTGCATCAGAGATTGATCCTGTTGAAAATAATACTGAGAGGGGGGGTGAATCAGTATTATCACATCAATAAAACTTTTTCATTTCCATATTCAAATTCATATATGCTACTTCCACAACTTCTTATGATTCAGTTAATTGATCTTCAATGAGTGCATTAGAAACATTATCAACCATATTATCAGTTAACAGATGCAGTAACATAGAATAGATCATCACACATAAGGCACACACATGAACACCATGATATAAGGTGGAAACCCAATGCGGGAGAAAACCACCTGCTGCAAGTAATCTCAATCTTCTAATAAGAAAATCCTTTTACAATATTTTGTACTGGTGCAGCCTTATACCAGTATGGGAGCTACAACCCCCTTTGCTCTTGTACTAGCCAATCCATTTACTAGTACGCAGGCTACTACTTGCTACAATGCTCCAAAAGATTTCCTTTAGCTCTTGTACTAGCTTAGATACTAGTACGTAGGTGCTGACCTACAACCTTCTCTCCTCCAGGTACCACGTTTCATCAATTTTCATACTGGATACACTGAAGCACAACAATTAATCTGAAAGGGCCACATTTCATCCAATTTTC
>APFE030832335.1:1327-18386 GCA_000404065.3 Pinus taeda
GAGCTTAGGAACAAGGACATGGCTGGGTGAATGAAGAGGTCTATAAATTCATAGTAAGTGTATGGAGAGTAGGCTCTGTAATGAAACACTGAGCTCCAATACACTACTGACCTTGGATTGCCTTGTGCATCCGTTCTCTTGACAATGAAGGAGAATTTCTCATGCTGATAATATAGAATCAAGTGGTAGACGTAGGAGGTGTATCTGAACACCTTCTCTCTTGACATGTTCATGAACTGCTCATGCATCTTATCTGAAATGTAGGTGGCATAGTCATAACAGATTGGAGTTTTGCCAGGGGCAAACATAGTCATCATCACCAGTACAGTTTCATCAATATATTTCACTGAATTGTACCCCAAGATGGAAATGATCATATCTGCAAGGTCTACACCCAATTGGTTGAGGTAACCAGCAAAGATAGGAGGGTATTGCACAGTGTCAGAGTTTATAAATAATTTGTTTAACTTTGTGATCTGAGCATCAGTCAGCATCTTGGCTCCTTGGTTTATCAAATCCAACAAAGACAAGGGAACCAATTTCTTTCGAGTTTTAAACTGTAGCATCTCTCTAATGGCCTCAGGGGTCATGTAGAATACAACTGAGCCTGAAGGGTCAAGCACAGCTCTTTGAGTAGGATCATAGCATACAGCACACAGATGGATCAGGTCAGGGAATTGGTTGACCTGAGGGACCCTGAAAATTGGGAGGAAGGAATCCCAAATGCCCAATATATATGTCCTATCTTCATGTTTGGCCTTCAGCTCATTTAGCAGGTGGAGGTGGAACTTGTTGTGTGTTAAAGAGTCCTCTGAGATTTGGTAATCTAAGTCTGCCAAATCCTGCCACTCCAATTCTCTCTAAGGGGCATTTAAGGGAGCAACATTGAGGGCCACAGGTGCAACTGGAGTCTCCATGGTTACGTAGACTCTATTTTGTATATAGACTGTTGTTAGTTAGACTGGGCAATAGAAAAAGAGCACTGCCTGAGTGAAGAGGTGAATTGAGAAATGAAGGATAACAGGGTAAGTTTGCAGCAATTGAAATACTGTTTCAGTCACTTGAGAAGGCAAATCCTTGTCTTTAACAGACCTTCCTCAATAATTAAATGTAGTTTCCAGGTTTCTGTTCACGACTGCGCGAACGAAAATGTAGGTTTTCAATGAAGGTTGTGTTAAAATAGGCTCGGCTAATGAATTTCGACCGTTAAATTTTCAAGTGGGAGCTGGGTGCAGAGAATTCACTGGTGAATTATACGTTTTCGGTGCCTAAAATGAGTTCTCAGTTATTGCAGACAAAAACCAGGCTTTAGAGAGAACTTGCAGGGATAAATACCTGGTAAATCGATGGGCCAGGTCACAAATGCAGGTGGGTAGGCGCGCCGAAGGTCTCCAGGTCGATCTGAGCAGGTTGGTGCAATTGGTCGTAAAATGCATGCAGAGGGCGCAACAATAGTTTTTGCAAAAAGTGCAAAAAGAATGCAAAAATTGACAAAACATGGCTCTCTCTTTTTTTTGGGACATTCGCGCCTTTTTTGGATGACGTCAGCATGACGTCATCAGGTGGGTCAGGGTCGGGTGACGTTAGCATGACGTCATCAGGTGACGTGGCGACCTGTGAGTGGTCCACGGGGGTGGTGCGGTGGCATACAGGTGGAGCAATGGCAGACGGAGGTTTCGGACGTGACGCTGATGCAGGCAGTGATGCGACGCTAATGCAGGCACGCGGATTGGCGGAAAACCAGAAACCATGGCGGTATCGCATCACACCGCTTTTGCTATGGAAAGGAATCTGTCAGAGGGGGCTCTGATGCGATTTAGGGGCGATGCGTGGACCTGGCCTGACGTCAGCCTTTGACAGATATCGGACGATATCTTTTGGATGTCGGGGCTGGTCCGATATCCACGTCAACCGTCGGATAAGAAGGGCTTGATCGGACGGTCGACGGGCCAAAGATCTGCGCGGATGATACGGCGTCGGGCGGGTATAAAATATTGTTTTCCTTGGGATTTGCGCCCGGTGGGGCCCTTAGAAATATCAATGATTTTTCATGGTTTCCAATGTATTTCTTATTTAAATCGCGCATAGCCAAAAACATTGGGATAAGGCAGAAAACTATGGTTTTTCAATGATTTTTTGCAAAATTGCGCATGGCAATAATAACTTAGGCTAAGTGGGTTTTTTATGCAATTTGATATAAAAGCGCAAATGGGTCCCAAACTTAGGATAAGGCGGACAAAGTGGGTTTTTCGATATATTTTGCATTTTGAGCGAGTCTAAGGGTGAAAAAGGGCTTTTTCAAGGTTTCTTAGGCAAAATGAAGGGTTGGCTAAGTAGATGAGTTTCTGAAGGTGGAAAAGAGGTTAGGCTTGGTTCTCAAACTGACCAGATGTCAATTTGATTCCCTGGTAGTGAATCATATGGCTATAATGCCAAGGAAGGGATATTTACAGAATGTTTAGGGTTTATACACCATGGTGTTATAATAATAGGGAAAGGGTAACATAAGGAGTTAGATAATAAAAGTTAGAGGTTAATATGGAGGGAGAAGGTGAATGAGGAGTGATATTACTAAGTTTTCTTGAAAACAACTTAGTTTAGGGAGTAGATCAAAATGAAAAGAATTTTGCACAAGAAATGTGGCTCTTAGGATTCAAGAACCAACATAAAACCTTGAATTTATTTCATAAACACAACTGGTGAAGGGATGTTAGTAATGAGTGATGAATCAGGAAAGAAGGGAAGTTAGACATGCTCCATTATGTTTTTTTCCTTGTATTGATCAACAAAATTCAGCTTGGAAGGAACACCACTTCTGCAACCCCATCTACCTACCCAACTATATTCCTAGCATTTTTTGTTTCTTCTTGGAGGGTGCACTTGGATTTGCAAACCCTTATGTTCCTTTTCTTTTTCATTGGCTTTTTCCTTTGATTTCCTATCTAGCACTACCCTTATTTCTTCCAAGGCCCCAGGTTAAGCAGTTGGGAACCTTAGCTTCTCTGCCTAACTACTGATCTGCCAAGATTAAACAGTTTGGACAGATTTCTTTCTCTAATCTACAACAGAAAATTAAAACACAACATGATCCATATTAGACTGTTGGACCATCCATCAAAATTTAATAGACATGAAGGCATGTACACACTTTCCTTTCTTTAGGAAATATGGGATCTTTGTATCAGCAAAGCAAAGCATATTTGGCTTTTGAGTTTTCCAATCATGAAATATGAAACCTATCGGTATAGGTATCCAACAGTTCCAACCTAACCTGAAACATGCCAACGGTTCCAAACATTGTGATGGGCCTACACATAGATCCATGTTGATATGCAAGTCAATCGAGTGCCTCGACCATCACTTTACAATTCCAACAATAGATATATTGCTTGCTGAAAATGAAAGGTTGAAGGATATTCAATTAAATATGGCAACTCAACTAATACCAGAGGAAGACTCCCTTCGACATTAAGGTCATGCTCATCAAGAAACACAACAACTTGTAACATGATCATAAATGAATCACAAGAAAATACAAACCCTTCTATTCATAAGGTCACTTATGCAATATTATATTAATAAAATGGTCTTAGAACCCACCATTCTTCAACCTTTAATGCAATATTTCATGGCTCGGTGTATTATTATGACCTAGTCTTAGTTAACATCAAATTAATATGTTTTTATGTGTAAAAAATTTCATGCCTGCCATTAGGAGTTCTTAGACATATTTCACTTTTTTCTTTCTCTCACATTCATGTGTATATTGGGTTCATACACATAGATGGATACAAATAACTTAACACATCCCACAAAAAATGTAACACATATGCAAGTTTCTTCAACACATTATAGTCCCTAAGTTCAAACGATTATCCATAACACAGTAATGTCACTCATCATAAATTAAACATAATACACAGTTACTTATCTTGGCATATGCATGGAAACTAACTCTGGAACAAGGATTCTCCACCCAACCACAGATAGTTGTAACCACACTTACTTATAGTCATCACCCCCAATCTAGATTCAAAGTCTGGTGGGAGTGCTTTCTTCAAGAACTAACACACCGATCTGTCACTGATTTGGGGACTTTAGAGGACTCCCATCCTCATTCCCACCAATTGAAAGCTTCTTACTTAGTGGAAACCTAGAGTCTATATGTGCCCAACCTCAGCCCTAGGTGCTCACACAATCATTCACCCCCTTCTAGGGAGTCCATAATCCACTGTGCCATCTAGTAATTAACCATTGTTCTTCGTTTTGGTCTTCATCAACGTTTTCCTTAGGATGGCCTCTACCCAAGTTGTTACAAGGCTCTGGAGTTTTCTACCTCAACCCACAACCTCTAGTGGACCCAAGCTATTATAGGGCTCCAAATATTCTATCGCTACCCACAACCTCCAGGGACCCAAGTTGTTACAAGGCTCCAAAGACATGTGTTTCAACCCACATCCTCTAGGGACCCAAGCTATTATAGGGCTCCAAGATAAATATCCTAACCCACAACCTGTAGGGACCCCAAGCTATTACAAGGCTCATCCCATAGCCTTCAAGGATCAATATTCAATCCCATTTTCTTCTCTTCTCTTCTCTTTGGTGCTTCCCGCGGAGAGGTCTTGTCACACACCTGCCCTTTTTCCCCCTTTTTTCCACCTCTTCTTGTCCTCCTTTAATTTTTACCTTTTGCACTCAACCTTTTTCTTGGTTTCTTCCTTGGCCACCCTTTACTGCTATGTCCTTCCTAGGTTGTAGTGCGTCATTTCTTCATAAATTCCTCTCCTTTCTTTCTTGTTATTTATTCGCAAGAGACATGAGCCTCCATACCTCTTTTTTCTTGTCATTTAATTTCAGGAGCTATTTTCTTCAATTCCTGTAGCAACTAGTGTTTAATGGTTGTCCTTCCTTTCAGGTTTCTCCCTTCCATAAGAAACTATGACATACCAAACAAGTGATTCACTTCCTAGCTCTGGAACTTGTGTCACCTAGTCCCCATTCACTATTCAATTAATTGTACAATATTTACAATGCATTTATGATGCCATTTGCATGAGAAACTCAGGTGGTGATGTCACAATATTACACTAGAAGGTATCTATTGGCACAATAGTGATCCATTTCTAAACTTATAATAAACTTATTTAGTAAATAAAAATAATAATTAATTAATTTGTTATTTATTTCATTATCTCTAAACACAATTTAAACACTTTATATTTTCACATATTTTTTAACTTTTGAAAATAATAAGTATGATTCCTAATCATTATAATATGTACTCAATAATAATTATAATAAATAATTGTTAATAATGGCATTGATGATTAATGTCCACTGAAATCAATATGGTTTATCAAATATTAAGACATTAATAAATTAATTGATACGCATTACTATTTTATTTCTATTGAATGTTAACTAGCCTAGATCCATTTTAACTTTGAATCTACCAACTGCTAAGAGGGATCAAATCTCTTGATATGAAAACCTCTTTTAGAGTGAAAATAGATTTGATCCATATTGGTTAGTTTAGTTTCCCCCTTCAAATGTGATATATTCCACATAGATACCATGGTTCTATACCATGGGTTCTCATACCATAGGTCAATACTAGGCTGGAGAGAACTGGTCATATGATCTATGTTTGGCATGTATTATACCTTGTTAGAAATGTCTCTCTGAGTAATACAATATACTATGGATATAGGCTTGCTACAAACCTTAAAAGAATTCCATTTAGGGGGTCAAAAAAGATTTGGAAGTTTAGGATATAAAAAACTACTAAAAATTGTAAATTGTGTTATAATCAAGGAAACTAATGAAATTGTTAGGGGTTTTATATTCTCTTTTAATTCCCTATACTTTTAAAAATGTCAATCCAGAATTTGTAGTCTTAGAGTTGACAAATATTATATATCAAATCGAATTTCATTGTCCTATGCTCAAGTTAGTATAGGATTAAGTACCAAATGTTCACTCCAATCTCTGTTCATAATTCAAAATCAATACATTACTTTACTATAGTCTATTGAAGTAAATAAGCCTATTATGTTTTTCTTAACAACATAATTTGAATCACAAAATTATCATAAAAAACCACACAAATTGATTCGTTCTTGAATGCCTTGCTGGAAATAAACTTAATAACATCATAACTTCGAATTTTGATTTTAATTAATCTGTTCTACTCAATATATTCACACAAGAGAGACTAACCCTAAGGTGAAACATAATCCTTATGTCTCCTATGACTATAATGTTGCCATTATGATATAGGTGTTGTCCTTGACGGTAACTCACTCAGATGAAAGATCAAAGTACTGCAGGTTAACAACAAAGAATTAAAGTTCAGGCTACACAGAATGAAGAAAGAAAGGTATACATAGGTTCACCTTGACCAAGCCGCGTATACACATAGGTTCATTGAACAAAAAGAGTGTATATGTACACATGCACTTTCACAGAAGGAAAAACACGCATATCTTGGGAAAACAAGTTTTTGGGTCCAAGGTATTTGGTATGTGGTATTAGTCCAAGGTATTTGGTCTATGGTATTGGTCATAAGTGGTTTTGGTCCACGGTATTGAAAAATACCTAAAACTATATAAGGATGAGAAGACCATTAGGCCAATGGGTACAATCATTTTGAATATCTAATGAAGTGTGAGATCCAGTATGCAGATTATGGGTTTATGATGCTCTACTTGATCTGAACCAAGGAGGAGCCTTAGCGGTTGATGGAGGACAAGATATAATGATGGATTGGGATCTTAAGTCTTGGAATGAATAATATTTATATGGTTTGATCATGTTTATTCTATATCTGTATATTGATGCATGCATTGATCTGTAAATATTATGATCTGGTTATAACTAAAGTTTGGAATAGCTACAAAATTATGAATGAATATTTACAGATGTATATGCTAGTTGACCTCGGTAAAAGCACGTATACATGCAGGTTCGACACATCGAAATATTGATTCATTGTGAACTATGATTTTTGAAGTTGCAATTGGTTCTGGTTGTTGATGTAGAGTTCTGGGTTTTGCAATGTATTATGGTGTCTATTTTCTGGTGACAATATTCTACATATTCAGATTGGTTGATTGTGATTAGCTTTAGTGTTGATGGATGAAATCTAATGATGGATTAGGATCATAATGACCTATCATTATGTGATCTAATAATGGATGGGATAGATTTGATCACTAACACATGTTTTATCCTCTATGTGTGATTATGTCTGAAGTCTAGAAGTGCAATAAAGTGTTTGCAGATCTACATGCTAGTTTGCTTCAGGGAAGCTACATATACACACAGGTTGGCTTCTGCCAAATAGTGTATACACTGTGAAGCATGGTTTTAAGATTACAATTGATTCTAAATGATAATGGAACTCAGATCTGTGTATTTGTTACAGTGATCTATTTGTTGCAGTTGATTGGTTAAAGTATGAATGATTGATTGATTCAGTTGTGTGAGAGATTATCAGTGATTGATTGAGTTTGGTTGATTCAGATTGAGTTTCATTGATTGGTTGATGCAGATATAATTGATGGATGTATTGAAGTGGTGATTGATTTTGAGCTTCAATGTTGTTAATGGGTCTAGCATGAGAATTAGATGAAACATGACCTTCATATTATGATCTTGTGTTCCAAGAGTATCCAATCTGAAAATTTATGAAATGTGGTCCCTTGAGGAAGAGAGAAGGTTGTAGCCTTCTGTAGGTCGACGCCTACGTACTAGTAAACATATTGGCCAGTACAAGAGCTATGGGGTTGTAGCTCCCTTTCAATAGAAGCTGGAGAATGAGAGAAGGTTGTAGCCTTTTACAGGTAGAAGCCTGCGTACTCGTATGAGTCTGCACCAGTACATTTTTGTAAACATATTTTCTTATTATTAAAAGAAGACAGAGACAACAACAGTAGGTGGTTTTCACCCAGAATGGGTTTCCACCTTAAATTTTGGTGTTCAAGTGTGTTATTTATGTGTGATGGTTTATTATGTTATTAACTGCATATGGTTATTGTTTATTTTTTAATAAATTACTAATGCATAGATTAAAGATCAACATATGATGAATTAACTGAATCATTAGTTTGCTAGATATATGCTTGTTTCCTTAAGTACAGTTGTGTGTATACGCAGGTTACCCACATGCAAGTAGCGTATGCAAATTTGAGTATGAAAAAGGGATAAAATGGAATAAGATATTATGAAAGGTAGTAGGATAAGGCTTCAAAAGGTGACAAAAGTAGGGTCCAACATTACCTCCATGCCATAGAGGATGCATGTCCTCATGCAACTATATTCTCCCAAAACTAGTCAAACATCAAAATTGGGACTGTCCTTTTTCAAATTCTCATTGCGTTAACCAAAATATGTCGGCCATGATTTTTCTTTGTTGTATATTGTTGAAACCTCTAGACTTGTGCATAAAAATTGTATCCTTTAGTACGCCTCAATTGTCTCACCTTCCATCTAAGGATTTGTTTGTTCTTCAAGGAAAGATTATCATTATTTGACATCAAAGCCAAGTTCTAAGTCTTGTACATTTCATTCTCTTTTTTAACATGACGATACAGGGCTTTATATTTATGATACTTCTCTTTCAGCTTCAGATTCTTCTCCTTCAATTTACCAACTTGATATGGTAATTCCCTTTCAACAAGACTAGATATATCCTCATGACGGAGGTTGTGTTTCTATGAACTACATCCTTTATGGGTTAATTTTTCATCGGTGTCACTAACCATTGCCTTGACCACTCATTTTCCCATTGCTAGCCCTTGTTCAAATAAATCATTATGTGGAAAATAACTATGAAGATCTTCAAAGTTTTCAACTAGTCTCTCCTCCTTAGCTAAGGTTTTGTCTAACTTCTCTATTCCCATAGGAGCCTGGGAGGGACTCTTTATCTCTTTCTCTTAAAACAGTCATCGATGCAAGGATTTGAGCACCCTGAGGATGGACTTGATGATGAGTCATGATTTGGGTTTGCGACTGACATTGTTGTGTGGTCAGAATCTCTGATGTGTTTGGAATCTCTTCCAATTTCAGAGGTGGACTTGATATTAGTGTTGCTTCCTTTTTCTCATGGAATAACTTTTGTTGCCCCTTTTTAAGAACAATCTTGTATTTTTCATTTGGTCATTCCCCAGCTTCCGTGGCGATAGGTTCTACAACCTCCACCCATGGTTTCTTTTATTCACTTTTCTTGGGTTCTCAGGTACTACATCCTTCTCCACAGGTTCTACATTTTGTTTATGGATTTCTTTATGTTTCCTCCCCTTTGATGTTAGGGGTTATTTCTTCACAGAAGTGCTAGGGATTGTCAATTATTGTTTTTCTGAAGGGTTTGTCATACTTCCCTCAAATTCTAATGATCCTAGTGTTTTCATAGAGGCTTTATCCTACTTATAAGGTGAATCAAGAGCTTTGTCTGATTTCTTCTAGCATAAAATAATTATTCATTTCCTGCTTTTTACTTGGTTTTCCTCCCAAGAAAACTTTTAGTTAAGAAATCTTCTCACATTTCTTTTTGTCATCTGAAATAATGGGAAATAAGCATTTTAATGATATTTTAATGGCACAAACTAGTCTCAGCCTTCTTGGAGGTTGACTGGACACATCTACCAAACTTATGCAAACTTTGATGAAGAAATAAAGGAAAACTGACCTCACAACCATCTTCAAACTAAAGGATTCTAATATGATAGACGAATATGACAGCATACCTGCCTTCACAGGTTTTCAACCTTTGTAATGTAGTGATGAGAGGCAACCATTCATCTTTAATGCATCTCCTAAGGACACCCTTGGACCAATTATTCGACTTGTATGCTGGTTTGAGGAATTTTGAGCATTCTTCCCAATCAAGTTGGTTGCCTTTGAAATACCTTTAACTAGATAGAGGTATCCCTGTTACCTTGATTATTATTTCATCTATTACTTTTATCTTCAAATTTTGAATCTTCGCTATCTAGCCATCAAAACTTTGTGCAAATTCCATAGTGATCTTATCATTGTGCCCTTTAAATTTCTTAAAAAAATTGATTCACCCCTTCTCATCAAACCTGGTTTTACAAGATGCATACAATGGGATGGAATAAAATTGAGTGAAGGTGGGCTCATGTCTATTGGCCCCAATGTTGATGATAAAACAATGTTAAAACAAAATGGAAAACTGGGAAATATGAGATAACTAATCCTTCATTTTAGGGTTTCAAATAGGTTGTGGAACTAATTAGGAAGGGTGACCATGTTCTTAGATTATGACAAGAAATAATTTGATTTAAAATTATGGCAAAGGTACCAAAAGAATATATATCATGATAGGAGGTTAATGAGTATAATTTGTAATCATATAAGATAATCTAGATTACTGGAAATAGCGCATTTTAATGTCATGAGAGAAGAGCATATGCAATCATCACAACACATCATTCAAATAAGTGGAGGGAAAGATCAACAATTAGATTCTATTATTCACACTCTTTGCATTATTCCATGTAAATTAAACATTGTCTATACCTTTGATTGACTATATAATGATGGCTATAGGTTCAAAAATAATGAGTGGTAGGACACATTGATCATTAACAAAAATTATTTTTCCATTGTTGAATATGATGTAGGTTGTAATGCCTTCCAGGGTAAATGTGCATATAAACAACATAATAGGAACATAAATATAATAAACATATTAGCCATCAAATCCATAAATACATCAATACCTTTACACATGAAAATCAAGGGAAGGGATTTGTCATTAATGAATGCAATGAACCAACTGGAGATGGGACTACCACATTCCACCCAACCATAGAATGGCTAAGCCAAATCTCTCTTTAGCCATTCACCCCTGTGCCATGTTCCAAGAATGAATGTGGGATATCAAAGAACACATCAAAAAAAACACATCCAAGGATTCTAGAGGACACCAACTTCAACTCATCAAACAGTGATTCCACCTCATGGTTAGCATCACCAAAAATTATCATCAGATTGTTCTCCATCCAAGCCTTCAAGGGCTTCTAGAGTGTTTGTCCAACCAAGGCTTCCAGAGCTAGTAACTCAACCCACAACTTATATAGGGCTTCTAGAGCATTTGTCCATCCAAGGCTTCCAGAACTAGTAACTCAACCCACAACTTATATAGGGCTTCTAGAGTGTTTGTCCAACCAATGCTTCCAGGGCTAGTAAATCAACCCCCTAAGGGCTTCGAGAGCATTTGTCCAAACAGGGCTTCCAAGACTAGTAACTCAACCCAAGCTATTACAGGGCTTCGAGAGTGTTTGTCCAACCTGGGCTTCTAGGACTAGTAACTCAACCCAAGTTGTTACAGGGTTTCTTGAGAATTTGTTCAACCAAGGCTTCCAGGACTAATAACTCAACCTAAGCTAAAGAAACATGAGAACCAACCAAAAAAAAAAAATGAAAGTAAATTCACAACCACAATGGCTATCATGGAAATGGCAATGTTAGGCAATCCATTATCAATCCCAACCATCCTCCATGCCAATGACAAATCATAACCAAGAAACCACATGCAAGTAATATTCATGCCAAAACTAGTGAATAAATCATACATGCAACTCGGTACCTACAAGCAATCTGATGTAGTTTCTGATGCCGATGCCCTCTTCTGCTTTACTGCTCTTCCTTCGCCTTCTTGCTCCAAGAATCCAAGTATGCTACAACCTCCAAGAGTGCTCCAAGAAATCTATAAGTATCCAAGAGTATGATAGAGAGAGACAATAATGAGAGAGCTCCCAAAACTGAACAGACAAAAGATTCACACTGAAAGGAATAATATTGCTTACTAATCCTCAGAAGCCCTTTTATTAATGAGGCCTCTATTTTCTTGATTTTCCTCCTCAAATGAAACCTGTGACCTTTAACCTCATTTTTATCCTATTTTCCATTATTTTCATAAATAAATGTACCAAAATAATTTTTTGCCTCTTTAATTCCTTAGCCATTTCCTTTGCCAATTTCCTTAACCATAAACAACCAAATGAACACTCACTAGGATGTACTGCCCACCATTCATCTTGAAATACGTGTCCCATCATTCGTGGTATTTATATATTTTTACATATTTTCACAAGCGCTATTACATAACCCTCCTCCTTGAGGGAACACCATCCTTGGTGTTCAATGATATCTATAACCAACAAGACTACTGAAAACAAAACATACTACCCATGGAGCTTTATAACATAGCTCGTTGTAGTGTTTACAATGAAAGACCTTCTCAAAATCAAAACCTCATGACAACATGATAACATACCGCATACCAGAGCTTTATAACATAGCTCATTATGGTATTTCCAATAACCACATATAAATATATACACATATGCACATTTTCTCAACCAACAAGTAAAATAATATGATTCATGTATCCATAATAAGGAAATCCAAAGGCTGACACCTCCATCCTCAAAGTAATACCAAGATTCACCTCCTTCCCAGGAAGTCTAGAATCCACTACAAAGTCAAATCTATATCCAATGTCTAGTGCTATAATCCCCCACCCCTTTTCCTCTCAATGAATAGTTACTGGCTCATTGTTCTAGGGAGCACTCCCAATGTGCATCAGATTCCATCTGGTAATGGTAATGACAAAAACAAATCCATTTGTGACCTTCCCTTCTCTGCTACACAGTACCTCAGGTATCTGATTACCCGTTCTGTGTAGTCACTCACCTTTCAAGTTCCACTGGCACACCCATCTTGGGAAATCCATCCCTTGGAAAGGCTTCCTCGCATCGGAAGATACGAAAACCAAGTCATATCCCTCTCTTAAAACCATCATACCAGTCATAGCATGCTCATGGAAATCAATGGACACAATTGGGTACCAGTGTCCCACAATGGCCCTATTTCTGAAGTACTCTACAAACATATTGTTGCATTTCTAATTTCATTCATTGTTGCTGCTAATTCTTGCAGTCGATTTCAACCACCCAACTGGGCATGTTCATGCTTCCTATACCAAGAACATAACTTCCATTACATTCAAAATATATTGAAAAAACTTCAAATCACACCTCATTGGTAGTTCGTCAATAAGGTACACTTGGAATCCTATTCGCTTCGTGTCACAAGAAGTCAAACTGGTACCTTTGACCAAATCAACATGTATAAAAAAATCACATCACGTTAGCTCAAAACACAACCATCATAGATCAAAATCATAAATCACATGTAACCATCACAAACTATAATCATAGATCATAAACCAAAATCATAGATCATAAATCAGAATCATAGATTATAAACCAGAATCATAATTCACATGTAACCATCATATACCATAAGCATAATTAAATGCATAATAAAACTGAAATATAATACTGATACCTATCCTTCATCAATCCTTACTTCTGCCTTTGTTCTTTTGTATATACACTAGATCAGTTGCCACACCCAGCAAACATTGAGTGCCTTCTCCTCTACTATGTGCACATACGCATAGTGTACATCACACACATACAACCACACACACCATACAACACCATGCAATACATGCACCTATACCTGACATAAAACACATACACCTACATCTAGTGTACATACATATACGTACACAATATACATCACAAGACATGCATCTGCACACAACGTGTGATGCCACAAATGCATACACATACACCCAATATACAACACAAATCATACATATATACCCATACCACACAATACAACACAACAAATATGCATGTCATGACACCACAACTACACAATACACATATATAGTACCGCAAGCCCTCAACACAACATATATGACATGCACACAATAGCACACGTACACTAGTACCATATATAAAACATGTACACAATACCACTTGTACACTGCACCACCTACACAACGTGTGCACATCATGACATGTACACGACACTACCTGCACTATTTGTACACAACGCCACATGTACACTGCACCAATTATATAATATACACAATACCACATGTACATAGTACCACATGCATGATATGTACGTGACATCACATGTACACAACACCATATGCACGACATGTACATAGAAACACATGCACACAATGCCACTTATATTACATGTACACAACACCACACATACATGACACCACTTGTACAATCATGCACACCACATCATATGTACATAGTACCAATGTACCACATGCACACAACACTACTTGCTAGCACTGCGTATCAACCACGTACATAGCATCATCTGTACACAACACTACATATCCAACATGTGCTTAGCACCATATGCACACAACACTGCATACTCATCATGCACACAATATAATATGTACATAGCACCATCTATACCCAGTATCGAATATACAACATTCCTATAACACTATATGTACCATCCTGTACATAACATTGCATAAACAACATGTGCACACACTATATATACACGGCATCACATGTGTACATGTCATAGATGCAACATGTACAACATATACATTATATGCACAACAATAGTACCACACATCCAAAACCGCACTATCCTTACCAAGAAACGTTGCTTCCTGCCACTTATCCATGCTTATCCTAGCATGTCGCAGACCAAACAAATTTCACTTTTCTAATGTATCCCTTGGTAAAGCCAACCCATAACATAGGCATAATATAATCACATAATATCAACTCATAACCACATGATACTAACCTCATATATTTATCATGACTACTCTTCCCAATTGATTCCTCATAACATCAGGAATATTTTCATGTTTTTCTCCTAAATAAGAAATCATTCCTCCATAAGAATGATCCCTGACAATCCTATCAGATAGTAACATAGATACATGGATACATACATACATATATAAATGTTAACATAAAACAATCATGATCATAAAATATTTACCAAGTAACATAAGGTCTAGGTTAAGAGAACTTCCCTATTTATGCATAGGCATTGAGAGAAACATTTCCCAACATAGCCAAAGCATATGACACCTTTGATCCATTTACTTTACATTTTCTTGTTACCTTTCTCATGACTATACTGCTACCATCCATTTACCACAATGGATCTAGCTAGTCCAGCTGCCTGTCATAGCCTTACCTTCCACTACACTTACTCATGCACTGAGCTTCACCTAAATCCTACATTACCATTCGAGTAACACATAACTTTCCCTAAGATCCATCAACTTTACTCTTTCCCAACCAATTCCCAAGACTCAAAACAATAAAAGAGAAGACAAGACAAAACCAAGAAGAAGACCATGAAATCCCATAATGATACAACACTACAACAAAGTGGCAAGGCCTTGCACTAGACATAAACAAAACCAAAATTCAGGCTCAAAATACCAAAATCAAAAGATTTCCACCATGGCTCAATCTGCATGGTTCCCAAGGAAAGCTCAACCTAATCCATCTTCAATATTTCATGGCAACTTGTCTTGCCATGCAACTCCTTGCATCATGCTACCATAAACACATAATTGTCAACGTATATTAAGCATAATAATACACTAGTTACCTCATCTAATTGTGCTAAGCATGCTACTTGCAACTAAACACATTCACACCATCTCTCCAGGGATTCTAATCCTTTAATAGATCCACCTATAGCTAAATACTAGCTAATATACCTGTCAAGTGCATGTTCATGAATATAGCACATATCCACATAATGTTAGACAAAATCAAGGTTAAGAAGACTTCCTGTGTGCAAATCACTCATTCGTTCGAATTTAGGGTTTTGAAACATAGCCAAAGGAATTCTTGCCCAGTTCCTTTCTTTAACCTTCTACCTTGTCGGAATCGAGGCTTATTATATGCTGTCACACCAGCCAAATATTAGTTATGTAGACACATCAACTATTACCTTGTCATGCTAATACCAAGCATGTTACCTTGCAACTGCTCACACATGTCAACCACATGTTCCAAATATCAAGACAATCATATCTATTAATTTGAAATCAACCATTACCAAGACTAACAATCATGTCATAATCCATAGTCAACTCATAGCCATCAGTCATAATACTACAACTATCACCTACTATACTCAAGTACATATCAACTGTCTTAACACATACATTTTAGTACAATCATATTAAAACAAGATCATTTGAACACATACTCATATTATGAAATTCATCAAACATTCATACCATGTTAAATAAATCAACTAGATGACATAATCAATAGTCAAGCACCAAATATATGGCATAAGAAACTAATACCTTAATGTATCTCAGGGGTGGTGATCTTTTCTGCACAATCAATCTAGTTAGCACGATATAACTTTACAACACATTAGCTCAACCATGAATATCACAACCATAACCATATGCATAGGTCAAACTAGGTTAAGACAATACATATAACATCAAGATCTTCAAGGCAATGAACATAACCATCACGCATATGGCCAATCCAAATTCTAACATCAATATCTCAATGAAATTACCCTAATCATCAAGTTAATAGAATATAACAACAATAAGCTATATATCGTACTCATCAATAACATATAACATAATCATCAGGTTATCTAATATAGAACAACAATAGAAATGCATACAACTATAGGTTACTATCATTCTTGAATATCTGTCACATGTGCATATAAACACACTAATCATGTAACATCTATCATGAATGTAACCATAACATCAAATACATGTTCATAAACCTAATGTGTAAAACCATAATGTATATAGTAATCCTTAACTTACATACCTACATGCCAAACATACACTACTTGTATGATGATCTGTGCTTATCCCAAAGTATAATGTTGCAACCTCATTATCATGATCTTCATCCCTTGCTCTATCCCAACTATCTCACTAGCATCAAAACAAACAATAGCATCATGATGACCTAAATTACATACAATCACTTCACAAGGCATGTTAGACCTACTCTACATGCATAATCATAGCAATGACCATACATGCATAACAACAAACATTACTCCATTGTACATATTTCCATACGCAACCAATATTATACTTAAGCAATCCCAAATCAACTACACCTATGCATAAATGCATGCATTGGAACATAAATGGTCAATTCTTGTA
>APFE030832336.1:0-24277 GCA_000404065.3 Pinus taeda
TCCACAACTCATTGAAGATGAGGGTGTGTTGTATCATCTGGGACCAATCAGGATAGTTCTCCTTGCCAGTGAGAACTATTCCCACCATGGATATGATTGAATGCATTCTGTGAAAAAAAATAGCTTCTGCTGATAGAATAATACTTCTAATGGCAAAAAGAATGTGCTTTTGTGGAGGGAAAGAAAAACTTTTACTGCTAAAAAAATGATTCTGAGACGAATGCTGATAACATGTTACCACTGTAACATATATCACCACATATATATCACTGCATAAACAATTTGGGCGCTTTGTGTTACTACTGTAATATATATTACATCATATACATAAACAATTGAGCGCTTTGTGTTAAACGCTGTAATATATATCACATCATATACATAAACAGTTGAGCGCTTTGTGTTAAACGTTGCCCTTTACTACGAAGCTTCAATGATGGCTTCCGAATTGGAAGCTGCCTTTATGCTTCTGATCTCACTTTCGATACTGCCCTTTACTACGAAGTTTCAATGATGGCTTTCAAAACTTCAGGCTATTGTTGGGCGGTCTTGGAAGAATATAGCATCCAGTAAGGATGGCAGGCAATACACCGGCCTAGCTCATGGGTCTGCCCAAACGTCCGCGGAACGGAATCACCTAAATGATGGCAAGCAATTTTGAGAGGTGGACAGTATGCCGCGGTTCGAAGAATGTCAATACAGGCAATACAGTGATAACAATGGCTTCCAGGTTACAATGACTCTTCCGCTGCGCCAACACTTAACACTTAAACACTTAATGCATAAATCGAAAACCTTAAGCATATTTTCTCACTGCTAAATTTCGCTACCATAGTCATACCACAGAGACACCAACAGCATTTCACATATATTGCGAAGCCGAATAATTCCTAGAACATTTTCATTGGTTTGTAGGTGAGTTGGGCGAGGAATTCATTTGTAATGAAACGGGACCAATCGTGGGACCGTGAAGCCATACTCCTTAACAAACCAGATCTTACATTAAGGCTTTGAAACAAATAACCAGGTATGCGGAGGGAGACAATATGCCATACCACAGTCATATACCATAGTCATACCACAGTCAGATATGCATTCACCAAAAATGAAAACGCAGATACCATACAGCGTTTCAAATATATTCTTAATACAGCGTTTCAAAAACCAAGAGTTTCAATCGCGCAGTTTGAATTGCTTTTGACTGCAGCTAGAGTGTCCTTCAATGAAAAAAAATTGAAAAAAGAATACCTCTCAATTGAATTGAATAACGTTGCAAGAAGGTCGAGTATCCGCCGGACAGCGCTCAGTGGACAGATGCGTTATGGCAGAGGCAGCAAATTATGGGACAGAGGAGTTACAAGGCACACTAAAAAAAGAACCTGGGACCTGTGCTCTGATACCATGTCAGGCCAGGAGTAACTCCAGAAAAACTGATTCGGTTATTTCATTAGGTAGCTATTGTTATATACATGAATGTGACTGATCAGTTCATCTTCTTGATGACTATTCACATTCCAGAAGATTAGGTGTTAACACGAAGGAAGTGCGAGTTTGGGGAAGTCTAAGGAGAGGAAGAAAATCGAACTTTTTGTGCCTCTCTCTCATGTTTTCGTGCCCTAGTTTGGGAGATCGAAGTCTTCCAAGTCTCACTAATGTCGGAAGTTGCCTGGTGCCAGAAGTTGCTACCTAGTCGAAGTTGTTGGAAAGGAGGTCGAAGATCTGGGACGCTGACTTGGTGTGGAGGGAAGGTTTGGTCTTTGTCTAAGGTGAAGAGTCTCAAAGAATACTATTGAAAGGAAGAATTTTCTTGACTGGGCTTTCCCCTCAAGGGGGGTTTTGCCCTGGCATAGTGCTTACATCTTGCGTCTCTTGTTTTGTCATCTTCATACACACATAATGTGGTAATTGCTTGATGAAAGATAATAATAAAGAAATAAAAGAAGCCAACACACTCAAGTAATTATCAAGGGAGGAGAATCAAACTCTAATATAACTACTTTGATTTTCCAACACCTACAGATCAAACTCAGTTGACATAGTTCAACAAGAAGAATGTAAAAGTGAAGAGAATCATTCTCAATGCCATCAAAGACCACCTATTTCCTCATGTGACCGGGATGAAATTTGTCTATGAAATGTGTGAGTCTCTTGCCACATTACACTAGCATTCCAATGAAATAGGAAAATGGTGTTAAGGCAGAACCTAAGAAGCACCAAGATGGCCAAGACTGACAGTGTGAGCTCATACCTCACCAAGATCTCACAGGTGAAGGATGAGTTGGCTACTATGGAAAAGGCTATTCTTGAGGACCAATTGGTCAGGATTGCACAAGATGGTTTCTCAGATAAGTGGGATGAATTCATACATGGCATTTGTGTTGAAATATGTAAATAGGTTCGATCTTCATATTGTCTTATGTAATCTTGATTTTATGTATTTGTTGTAAAGAGAGAAAATTTATTAATATTATTTTTATAGCATGGGTTGCATGATCTAGGTCAAATTTGTTTTAGGTCAAGCACCCATTGTGTGCTTCTAGGTTTTTCTCATACAAACAAAAAGTCAAAAGAGTCATTGTAATATGTAAAAGACCCTATTGGGCATCATGTATCAAGTCAAAATAATTTATTGTGAGTCAAAAGTGTCAAAAGTCTCACTCCAAGACCAAGTCGACCTACAAAGGATGAAGTCGGCCACATGATGAGAGTTCGAGCTCCAAGAAAAGGTATATATTCAATGCATTCGACCTCATTTTGGATCACTCACTCAACAAGAAGGAAAAATAAGCCAGTAAAGAAGAGGAAAACAAAAGAAGAAAGATCGAAATCCTTGGACTCTCATTTTAGGCCACTTTGTCTCACACGTGCAAAGGAAATAGGGAACACATTACAGCCACAAGACTGAAATTGCAGTCATCACATAAGGTTGAAGTTTGGGTTCACAAAACCAAGTTTGGAAGCCGAGTTATCAAGGAAGAAGAAGCTCTCTAAGAGAAGGAAGGAGACATATTTCACCTTAATTCACCCACATGTGTGACCTAGGGTTTCTGCAGTACAGCCAAAAATTACAGTCAAAAGTTGCAGGTCTGAACTTGTGGAAATTGGAGTAGTTTTGGAGAAGCTTGACTTGAGTTGACTTTGTGAAAGAGAAATTCATCTACAAGAAAGTTGACTTGGTCTTGGAGGGGTCTTTATCTTGGCTCTATAGGTCTTGAAATTCGTCATTTGAAGATTCTATAAGAAGAGAAGAATTCTCATGGGTTTTCCTCTCTAGGAGATGTTTTGGCCCTGGTTTGCAACTTATATCTTGTGTCCTCTTGTTCTATGTTCTATTGATCTTCATGTTTTCATCATTGTTTAATGATAGGAACACTATAATAATCAAGAAGGAGAAGAAGCTAATTATAAATTCTACAAGTTGAAGTTAAAGAACATCATAAGCAGTTATCAAAGTAAAGAGAAATCACCCTAATCTAGTTGCCCTTGATTTCTCAACAATTTGTGCCAAAGAGCACTTTCCAAACTGGAGGAGGATGTGGGATGATTTCATCCAACAGGAGTGTTAAGGCGGGCAGCCAAAGTGGTGGAAGATGTGAGGAGGAGAATGTCACCCTTACACTAAGGGCAAGAAGAAGAAATAGGGGCCCACTAGTGGGGCCAAGTAGCAAGAGGAAAAGAATTTTTAGAAGGACATGAGCAAAGTCAGATGCTTTGCTTGTGGGAAGATGGGTCACTATGCGTCCAAGTGTCCTAAGAAAAAGGGGGAGAAGAAGGATGTGGCAACATCAGCCAAGGTGGAGGAGTTCGCCTCTAGATTTGAGTCACAGTTTATGTTCATGGTGAGCTTAGCCACTAGTACTATATCCACGAGTGTCTAGCTTATAAACAGTGGGGTATCTAGCTATATGACTGGAGTCAGGGAGCACTTTACGAGTCTTACAGATGGTATAGACTTGGAGGTGGTTCTTGGAGATGACACGAGAGTCAGAATGACAGTTGTAGGGACTATATCCTTTCATAGGGAGTCATTGCCACCTCTAAATGTGACGGAGGTCCTTATGAAATTTTCAACTATTGCAGCAACTAGAAATTATTCTTCTAACTATAAATTAATTAACAGTTTATTTGCTATGACAAACAACGAATAATTCACACTGTAATCTTCATAAATAAAATATTGCGGAAGATAAACTGGAAATTGAGAAAATACTGGCACACACACACACAAAAATATAACACCGTTATTTTTGGACAAAAGTCCCAGGAAAAACCCAATGTGGGAAAACTGGTGCAACAACTGAGGGTTTTTATTTTTAAGCAGCAACGAGAAAATTTTGAGTACAATAAATGTTGCCAAACTCGCAAATCTATTCAAGAGAAATACTGGAAAAAATATAGAGGGATTTTACCCTCTTCGAGCAATCTCGACACTGTCTAACTTCTGAAAAGCTAGCCATCCAAACTACTCTACGCAAGCTCCGCATCACCCTAGCGCACACCCTTACACGCTCTGCCTAAATCAGCTGCCAATCTAGTCGTTCTGCCTACTATTGACTGGGAAAATGCTTCTTCGGCCCTTTGGAAAATCTTCCCGACCTCTAGAACTGAAGGTGTCCTCTCCTTCAGTTGCGTTGAATCAAACTGCTCACTTGAGGCTCTGCGCAGCCTCTTGGAGAATATTTCGACCTCCTCTTTCTGACTCTCTAGAACTAGAAAACTTCCTCTGCGTTGAGAAATCTAGGGGCAACAACATAGGATGATTTCTCTTGCTTGATAATTGTTTAGGATGTATTTTTACTTCACTTAATTAGCTTCTCCTTCTTTAGTTTATTATTAGTGTTTTCTTCATCAAACAACTACCAAATCACTAAGAACAATAAGACAAAGGACACAAGATATACATGATCCGCCAAGGCCAAAACCTCTCCAACTCTAAGAGGAAAACCCACAAGAATTCTTATTCTTATAGAATCTTCAATTGACGAATTCCAAGACCTAGACCCTTGAGCAAGACTCCTCCAAGACCAAGTCAACCTTGCCTCTTTTGTCAAATCAATTTAGTTGCTCTTTGCTTGTCTTTGACTTTGACCTTCCAACACTTTGACTGCAACTTCGACCTATCTTTCTGCAATTTCGAATTGACTACAACTTCGACCTATCTTTCTGCAATTTCGACTTGACTGCAACTTCTGCACTTTTTGGCCCTTGTTTTAGAAACCCTAGGCCACACGTGAGAGATGATGAGGTCAAAATCAATGGCTTCTCTCCTTCACTTGACTTATATTCTTCTCCTTCTGAATTCGGCTTCTTTCAACCTTATTGCAAAAACCCTAATTACAGTGACATGTGTGAGATGAGGGACCCAAAAACAATGTTAGAAGACTTTGATCTTCTCCTTCTTTTACTCGCTACTCAAGAGGCTTCCTTTATCCCTTCCTTCGCACCTCTTTTCTTGATATCGATGCTTAATTGACACCCTTTGGAATGAGGCCTAATGCTTCTATATATAGGCTTCCTTACCCATGCTTGTCGGTCGACTTAACATAGCACCTAGGCCGACTTGTTCTTCTAGATAGGTCGACTACTCCTTTTGAAGGCCGACTTGTTGTAGCACGTGTGACGAGGGTCTAGGATGGTCTTTTGAATCTAACATTGACTCGAATAAATTTCTTTACAATATGTAATGTGCCCCAAATGGGTCTTCCATACATGATAATGACTTTAATGACTTGTAGACTCAATGACAAGCCCTAGGAGCTCATAATGGGAGCTTGACCTAAAAATAAATTTCCTTGAGCATGAAACCCATGCCTCAAGATCAACAATAATAAATTTATTTTTCTCATTACATCAAATACATAAAATCATGATTACATATGTCATTATGAAGACCAAACCTAGTTACATATTTCAACACTCCCTCTTAACTAGGGAGGTATTCATAATCCATACCCCTACTTGGGCATTCTCAATCTGAAGAATTCTCATAAGAAGAGTCAGATTAGTAACCCATCTATTTAGCATCATATCGTCTAGTATTGTCACATAGCAAGGCCTTGACTGACAACTTACCTCTCCACAAGATCAGAGCACAATGCTGGCGAGACCAATGATTCATAGACACCTTCATCATTGTCTCTCAAGGAACATACCCCACCCAGGTTTTCACAAAGTATGTCCTTCCAGGACTATTCTTATCTTGGATTCCTAGTCCTCAAAGAATATCAGTCCTCTATGACTACTCTTATCTTGGATGCCCTACCTCATCCCCAAAGAGTATTAGATGCCAGATGCTTACCCAATCTTCCATTCTTTCTTCCCAAAGTGAAGACAAGAATGATGTGTCTATCTCTCCCTCTCAACTAGGGAGGATATACCCACTCTTATGAAGGAATGTACCCAAGCTCCCTCTTAACCAAAGACTTGCTTCCAGCAGCTTTCTGCTCTAGGTGGAGAACATGGGACCTTCAGCTGCTTGTAGAGCTCCTTCTTTGGATGTCATGAAATTCATCTTCAAAAATTGTGGAGCCTTCTTCCTTTTGTAGGGCATGGGCTATCCATCACTTTCCTCAAGTCAAACATGTCATCCTTATTTTTATCAGAAAGTGATCTTCTAGTCCACGACAGGTTTCCTTCATACAACTACCTATTCCACATCATGTTTCCTTCAGGATCTTCCATCCACCATATGAGTGCTAGTTGTAGGTGACATCTACAACTCCTTTTCGGTAGCCTTGCATTATCCCATCCAGATGTTGTTCAAAAATCAAAAATGAACATCAAATCAAAATTACCTTTTGTTATGGCTTCTCATCATGACATCTTGCTCACAACATCAACATCCTACATATTCATAACCACATCTCCAAGACTTCATATGTCAAGGATCTCCTTTCTTTATAGAACTTATCAGGGTCTTCTTCATGGAGATGTCATACCAGTTCCTTCTAGTCATCGGATGTTGATTCCCTTTTCTTATGTGACCGTAGTTGCATCTATGACGATCTCTTCTTTCTTTCTTCACATATTGTTCCCCAAGAACTTCCATCCATATTTCCTTTATCTTTTTCAACCACCTCATATTCCATATGAGGAGATATTATGTTGATTTCATCTAATCAATATATGAACCATGCCTTCATGTATCTTTCCAAAGGAGATCCCTTTTCTTTGATCATGCTCATGATGTAGAGCATTTGCCCATGCAACTATATGATGACATGACTCAATTAAATACATGCATACATACCTCTTTCCTTCTTTTGGTCATCTAGGCTTCCTTCAGTAGCTTTCTTTCCTTGATTGGGAGTTCTTCAATCATCTTGACCTGTTGCTCTTCTTTGTCATCATCTCATCATCCTTCTAAATAATAAATCCCTTTCAAGATGGAATTCTCAGCGAGACACTTGCTTCTTCCAAGAGAGGTGAACCTTCTAATGAAGATTCCAACGGAGGATCTTGATTATCCTCATCCTGCAAATGCTCCTTTCCTAGTGATGTATGATGAATTTTCATGCTAGATGAATCTCCCCATAAGTACTACTTATGCTTTTAATGAGGCTACCAAGAGCTCCTTCCTTCTTCTTGAAGACTACTATAAATTTATACTTTAGCTATCTTCTTATAATGATGTCATGAGCTCTTACTTCTAACATATGCTTCCAATATGATGCCATCTCTAATATGATGCATCCTATCATACTTTATTGTGCTTTCTATCTGACTGTAATTCTTCAACCATGGTAGAGGTGTTCCACCTTCCACTTCTTCCAATTATCCATAATTACATCATGAATAGTGCCCAATGATCCATATAGTTCCCTCCTTCCATCATGCGTTTTAAAACAAAGGATCAGCACATCCATCTTTACTTCTTGTACCTACAGTATTTATTGACAAGCACCCCAAGCAAAGTATACAATACTAAAACATGATGTCAAGTTATCTTTCTAGGGTTTTATGCGATCAAGAGGTCATTTAGGGTTTCTTAAGTTCAAACCCTAGACCATATTATTTTCTCGTCATGTCATTCTAGTGTTTTATCCCATGTCCTAAAATCCTAACAAACATTAGAGCTCAAATCATAGGGAACAAGTACTTTAAGGCTAGGGTTTCTCATCACTAGGTTTCTTATGAGCCAGCTATAGTTCAAAATACAAACCCTAGAGCCATAACTTCAACCCTTAAAACATCTTATGATGGACCCTTAAAAATAAAGAAAATGAAAAATATTATACATACCTCATGGATACCTACCTGTAGTGCTTAGTTCTTCAGAATGCTATGGTTACTTCACAAAGGTACTGAGATCTTTATTGACCCTTTGCTACCTTCAAGACTTTCTTTTTAATGAGGCTTCAACCAAAGATATGACTGCTCTTCTGATGGGACCTGCTTCTCCACGAACTCTTTTCTACTATGTTGACAGCTACAAGACTTCTTTGCTATAGATCTTCACAGTAGAGAATCTTCATGTTGTGTTTATCTATTGTCTATAGATTCTTGTTTTCACTACCTTTTAGAATGTATTAAATGATTGTCAAGGCACTTCCATTGGAAGGTTAGCTTTCTTGAATGATTGATCATTCTTCAGAGAACAAGTGTATTTGAATTGTTGATGTTTGCACTCTTAGTGCCATAGATGTTTGACTCACCCCAAACTTGGGTTTTGCAATTAGGAAAGGAATATGATATATCTTGACTACCTTCATTAATTGGTGATTATGAGGATGTCAAGATACTTGACTTTGAAGTTGCTTCAATAGGATATCCCTTTAGAGAAAATGTAAACAATCCTTTCTTTCAAGGCTCAGATGCTTGATCTTCTTACCAGTGGACTCAGATTGTTTTGAATATTTCAATTATGCTTTCGGCTTCTTGAAACAGTGATTTTGATATCCCTCATAAATCACTTTATTATGCCTACAGATTGTAGGTCTATTTGCTTGGTGAAGGGCAAATATTGTAGTCAGAACTTTCGTTTGATTTTGGAATGAGTTGGTTCCTTTCAATGTCTTGAGAGAGAGAGATTGTAACTTCTTTGCTATTTTGAAATCAGACCTTGAGAATTTTGTGCCCATAATTTTATCAAGCTTTTCTTCTTAAACTTGGCCCTTAAGTATCCTTGAAGATCCAATGTTCCTTTTGATGCCTTGATTTTCTTAATAACTCTTTTTATGCCTCTTTTCAAGTTGTCTTTCCTTATCTTGCTATCTTAGCTCTTGAAGATCTTCTAGTGCTTTGACCCTAGAGTGTCCTTCTTTGAGCTGCCCTTTCTTGACTTGTTGACTTATCTCTAATACCATGTTGAGAAATCTAGGGGCAACAACATAGGATGATTTCTCTTGCTTGATAATTGTTTGTGATGTAATTTTACTTCACTTAATTAGCTTCTTCTTCTTTAGTTTATTATTAGTGTTTTCTTCATCAAACATCTATCAAATCACAAAGAACAATAAGACAAAAAACACAAGATATAAGCGATTAGCCAGGGCCAAAACCTCTCCAACTCTGAGAGGAAAACCCACAAGAATTCTTCTTCTTAAGGAATCTTCAATTGACGAATTCCAAGACCTAGACCCTTGAGCAAAACTCCTCCAAGACCAAGTCAACCTTGCCTCTTTTGTCAAATCAATTTAGTTGCTCTTTACTTGTCTTTGACTTTGACCTCCCTACACTTTGACTGCAACTTCGACCTATGTTTCTACAATTTTGGCTTGACTACAGCTTCTGCACTTTTCGGCCCTTGTTTCAAAAACCCTAAGACACACGTAAGAGATGATGATGTCAAAATCAATGGCTTCTCTCCTTCGCTTGACTTAGATTCTTCTCCTTGTGAATTTGGCTAGCAAAATGATCTATACTTGAATTATATTTCGGCTTCTTTCAACCTTACTGCAGAAACCCTAATTGCAGTCATATGTGTGGATGAGGGACCCAAAAACAACCCTAGAAGACTTTGATCTTCTCCTTCTCTTCCTCGCTACTCAAGAGGCTTCCTTTATCCCTTCCTTCCAACTTATTTTCTTGATATCAATGCTTGATTAATACCCTTTGTAATGAGTTCGAATGCTTCTATATATAGGCTTCCTTACCCATGCTTGTAGGTCAACTTGACATAGCACCTAGGCCAACTTGTTCTTCTAGATAGGTTGACTGCTCCTTTTGAAGGTCGACTTGTTGTAGCACGTGTGACGAGGTCTTGGAGGGTCTTTTGACTCTAACATTGACTCGAATAAGTTTCTTTACAATATGTAATATACCCCGAATGGGCCTTTCATACATAACAATGACTTTAATGACTTATATACTCAAAGACAAGCCGTAGGAGCTCACAATGGGAGATTGACCTAAAAATAAATTTCCTTGAGCATGAAACCCATGCCTCAAGATCAACAATAATAAATTTGTTTTTTCTCACTACATCAAATACATAAAATCATGAATGCATATGTCATTATGAAGACCAAACCTAGTTACATATTTCAACACTCTAAACCAATTGTCTCTGCCCCTCTCTGTCTCTGCATCCCCTCTTTGGCTCGAACTCTTCCAGTAGAATGTTACTTCTCTCTATAAAGTCGAACTGCCCAAGGAAATCAATCTCAAATATATTCCTCCATCTACCCATCAACTTATTCTTATAATCTCCAGTTGGGATTCCAACAGCCAAGATTAAAACTTAATCAATGGCTAAAATTATTTTCTAGTCAATCCATGTGAGTTTCTAGAGAAATCTCACCTTCCTCAATTAATTGTTGTTAATTAATCATTTTCCCTAAGTTAGACTTAGGAAAAATTTAACTGTTGATTAATTAACTTAATTAATGTGTTTCTAGGTGGATTTTCCTGAAACCTTTTTTGGGTTCTAGAGTCCTAGTGTTTCTTAGCCTCTCTAACAACTGTCGAGACTAGAACACCATTTGATGCTACAAAAACTAACACTCCCTCTTAGTGAGGAATGTGTTCTAGTGTTGAACTGCTACAACACCCTATCTATGCATCACCCTCCATACACGCTACTGATGTTTGGCCACTGTGATTGCCTACCACTTCCTACCAACCACTGCACAACTCTGATGTTGCATCTATGTTGCTACTGACACTGCTATATTACTACTAACTCTGCATCTGCACTACAACTCCCCCTCAACTGTTGTTGCTGCTACTACAACTAAGAAGCATCAAAAATACTGAATAAACTATGTCTTTGTGCTACAACTGTCTCCTGAGTATCTCACTGCTACTAGCCTCTGCACTGTCCACTAGGGAATTTGCGATGCTACTGCCTCTACTACTAAGCCTCCTACTCTGTTGTCAACACTACTCTCCGCTCCTCAGCACCTAACTACAACTAGTTTGCAACTGTCACTCTGGAATTTAACTACATCAAATGACATTGATCCACCCGCTACTGAATAATGTGGGCCCCTATAGCAAGGTAATGATCTATGAGAAAACACAAACTAATGCTCACCTCAATGGACCTGCCCAAACCTCTGCGCAACTCTAGGACTATAGCTCCATCTCACACCACCTCACTCTTTGAGATATACTTCCTCCAACCTAGAGGACAATTTGTCTATCTCTACAGATGTTGTTGCCTGATCCTGCTTCTCCTACTTGTCCTTCTTCCTTTGAGGACACTGAATATTGTAGTGGCCAAATTCGCCAATCCTTAGATAGGTCCTTCTTTTTCTTTTCTCCCATTGCATACCCTATCCCTAACTGAGACCCTTTGATGCAAGGGCCACATTCTCTTCCTCCTCCTCACCTTTCAAACCCTTACTGCTATTTCCGTTGATGGAGGTCTTCACTAGTGCGTGCCTCATCTCCTCCTGCTACAAGTTTGACCACATCCTATCCCACCTACATAGAGTATCTCGTCCCAAGATGCCTTGGACGAAGATCTCCCAATCCTCTAAGTAACTATTCAGTGCTAAAAGCATAAGCTCGGTGTCTTGAGGCACCTCTCCCACGGCTACAAGTTGATCCCCGATTTCCTAAATTCTGGTGAGAAAGGGATCAATGCCTTCACCCTTATACATCCTGATGTTTCTTAGCTCCTCGTTCAGGAACATTTTTCGCTGCTCAAAAGGATTCTAATATAGTTGTGCGAGAGCATCCCACGTCTCCTTGGTGGTGTTCTTACCAAATATATGTGAGACTATATGGTCCTAGACTCCATCTAGGATCATCCGCTTTGCCTTGGCCATTTCTTTTGTGTACTCTTTCAGTCGATTTAGATCGGTCGGTACTGCCACAACGCTCTCTGCAAAGGTTTTCAAGATATGCTCATCTAACAAGGACATCTTGGTCTTCCAGATGACATAGTTGGAGCTCCCTCCAACATATCCTAATCTCTAAGCCCAGTTGTGGCCATCTCTGCAAAAATCTGAAACTGAAATGGAAATCTCCCTCTTTCTCCTGCTTGGTTGTTGATTCTGCTATTCGCATTCACTTCTGGAGTGAGAAAATTTGCTTGTAGCTACTGCCAATTGCAATTAGAAATTTGGATTTGTAAGCTAGAAACCCTCTATGGAAATGCCCTCTATGTGTGCACTTTTCTCTTCCACCCGGTGTTGATTATGTGCTAGCAAAATTGTTGCAAAACCCTTCTGTGACCAAACAAGGAATCATCTCAACGAAAATCTGAGCTACTGATGCTCCCTCTACCTACTGGAATCACTCAATCTAGCAAGCTAAATTTTTCTGCAACCCTGCACTGAGAAAACAAACTGCCCAGCAATTCGCACTACCTGGCTAGGCACTGCGCAGTCCTAGAAAATTCGTCCTATTGCTCCCTTTGAACAACGAATTTTCTTCTTCCGCTTCTGAGCTTCCCTATCTGATCAAATTCGCTCTGATACCATGTGAAATTTTCAACTATTGCAGCAACTAGAAATTATTCCTCTAATTGTAAATTAATTAGCAGTTTATTTGCTACGACAAACAACGAATAATTCACACTGCAAGCTTCACAAATAAAATATTGTGGAAGATAAATTAGAAATTGAGAAAATATTGGTGCACACAAACAAAAATATAACACCTTTATTTTTGGACAAAAGTCCCCAAAAAAACCCAATGTGGGAAAAACAATGCAGCAGCTGAGAATTTTTATTATTAAGCAGCAGTGAGAAAATTCTGAGCACAATAAATGTAGCCAAACTTGCAAATCTACCCAAGATAAACACTGGTAAAATTATACTGAGGGATTTTACCCTCTCTCCGAGCAATCTTGGGACTGTCTGACCTCTGAAAAGCTAGCTCTCCAAACCGCTCTACGCAGGCCCTGCGTCACCCTAGCACAAACCCTTACACTATGCCTGAATCAACTTCCAATCTAGTCGTCCTGCATGTTGTTGACTGGGAAAATGCTTCTCCAACCCTCTGGAAAATCTTCTCGACCTCTGGAGCTGAAGACATCCTCCCCTTTAGCTGAATCGAACTGCTCACTTGAGGCTTTGCATTGCCTTTGCGTAGCCTCCTGGAGAATATTTTTGGCCTCCTATTTCTGAGTCTCCGGAACTGGAAAACTTCCTCCAGACTCACTGTCTCTATTCCTCTTTCTCTTTGCGTCCCCTCTCTAGATCGAACTCTTCCGACAGAATGTTGTTGCTCTCTGGAAAGTCGAACTGCCGAAGAAAATCGATCTCAAGTATATTCCTCCATCTACCCATGGAATTCTTCTTATAATCTCCAGTTGGAACTCCAATGACCAAGATTAAAACTTAATCAATGGTTGAGATTATTCCTAGTCGATCTGTGTGAGTTGCTAGAGAAATCTCACCTTCCTCAATTAATTGTTGTTAATTAATCATTTTCCCTAAGTTAGAGACTTAGGAAAATTTTAATCATTGATTAATTAACTTAATTAAGGCATTTCTAGGTGGATTTTCCTTAAACCTTTCCTGGGTTCTTGAGTCCTAAAGTTTCTTAGCCTCTCTGACAACTGTCGAAACTAGAACACCATCCGATGCTACAAAAATTAACAGTCCTTTATGTACCGGGGCTAAGGAGGAACTTGACATTGGTTTCCTCTATTGAGGACATGGGATATGTTGTGTTGTTCCGGAATGGACAGGGGTTGATGTATCCCATGGGATCTAGCATAGCATCTGCTAGAGTGATTGGTGTCCATTCAGGGAGACTTTACAGGTTCATATTCCAGCCTTCAAGGACCGTGAGGAGGTCATAGGAGGGTGATCGTGTAGAGCAGCATGCTCTTGGGAAGGGGAGCACACTACAGGCTTCAGGGTCCACTAGCACAAGTTCACAGAGTGCAGGATCTCTAAGTGCAGGAATTCAGAGCACAAGATCATTACAGACCACAGGAGCATCTTCATCAAGACCACGGGTGTTAGGGGATGGAGATGATGCTCCCAAACTTGTGCAAGGGACCTCTTAAAGGATGAGAAAGTCGAGAAGGCTTTATGGTTCCTTGAAAGAAGCACATGAGTCAGTGAGGGGGAGCAAATCACCAGAGAAGTTGAGTGGTGATGTGGCGAGAGTAGTGGGTGACAGAATGGTACCAAGGAGTGAGCATTTCCACTTCAGAGATAAAGATGGAGTAGCAAGAAACAACTTCCTCGATAAGAGGGAGTGTTGAGAAATTTGTACCAAGTGTTTCCTAGGCATTTATCCTTTTGAGCTAGGGAACACAAATGACCTTTTGTCTAAGTGACATTATGTGTTAATTAACGTCAAGGAGCTAAAATACCCTTTATGAGGAGAAGTACTAAGTGTTTTAATTAGTCACATGGGCTATAAAGTGAGTTTATGTGAAAAGTACTTAAGTTCAATTTATGTTATTAAAGTAGCCTTTACATTTTAAAAGTCACTTTATGAGAGAAAAATTGACCCTGGTTCTAAAACATTAAAAGGTACTAGCTAAAATACCTTTTATGAGGAGAAGTACTAAGTGTTTTAATTTATTAAAGTCACATGGGCTATAAAGTGACTTATGTGAAAAGTACTTAAGTTCAATTTATGTTATTAAAGTAGCCTTTACATTTTAAAAGTCACTTTATGAGAGAAAAAGTGACCGTGGTTCTAAAACATTAAAAGGTACTAGGGAGGCTATTAATAAAAGAAGTGGATCAAATGAGGAGGGGTCAGGTAGAGGACTAACACCCTTGATCTAAATGGGTTGAGATTAAATCTCAACCATTAGATCTTAGGGATAGGGTTTCCATCTTTTTCAAAGAGACAAAAGGGAAAAAGGAAGGTTCATTCTAATGATTCTTCTCAAAGGAAAGGGAAGAACGAGAGAGGGCAGCAAGAGGAGCTCGATTTGGAAGGATTCCAAAGGAGAGAAGCTCCAAACTGCTCGCAGAGAAAAGCAAGCAGCCTAAAGGAAAGAGGGGAACGGCTGAGAGAGCAAAGAAGGAGCTCGAGTCAGTCAGGAGAAAGGAGGAGGAGGCTTCAAGAAGAGAACCTATAGCAGAGAATATAGGTATGATTTTCCACATATTCGTACCAGCAGATAGATCGAATTAGCAGAGGTAAAAAGCCTGAATTTCTAGCCATAAATTTCACTGTGTATGTGACTTACAATAGGCCGAGTTCTGAGATAAAGATTAGGCCGAGTTCTGGCCTTAGCTACTGGAGAAAAGCAGGCCGAAAATTTCGGGGAGCAAACTCAGAAAAGAGGCTGAAATTTTCAGGGAGCTCAAACTTTATTTAGGGTCGAGTTTGAGGTAAACTTTAGGCCGAGTTCTGATCTTTGCTACAGGAGAAAAGGCAGACTGTATAGTTTTGAGTGAGCAAACCCAAAATCCTTCATCCCACTGTGAATAAAAGGAGGGTATATTAGGCTGAAGTAGGAGGTTCTGGCCAGAGGTTAAGGTGCAGACTTCTAGGAGAACTTGAGTCATTCTCAAGCTCAGAATTCGTGGCATTGACTCAGAGACAAGCACAAGAATTGAGAGCATGTATCAGTCTGTGTAAAGGACTGACTGGAGGCTCCTTTCTTATTGTATTCTCTCCATACCTACAGCAAACAAAATAAGGGAGATAAGTAACCTCTTTCTCTGTTGTAAAAAAAATCTTAAAAAAAGAAAAAATAAAGCCTCCTTTCAAAACTGGTTTTCCCCATCAGTGGGGTTTTCCCAGGGTCAACATGACTAAAACAAGTGTGTACACCTGTGTATTTGGTGCATGTTTGATTTTATTCTCTTATCAATTGAAAGTTTAATGGTAGAGGTAGCTCTATATTGTTTCAAGTTAAATGCAGAAAATAATATGTATATTAGTCATATGATTTTTATGGGTTTTGGGCATTAAACCTTGCAAGAATTTGAAACATGGTGGGCTACAACTCTTGAGCAGCTTTAAATTAATTTTCTACAAATTTGAGCCATTATGTGGGAAAACTCAAAGTAATTAAATATTATTTTTTCTCGAGTGGACTTAGTCTCCAAATTAATTGTGTATGACAAATCAAATATTATTACTTTAATGGAGGAGGTAAACTAGTCATTAGCAATGAAACTTATAAATTGTTACCTCCTCCTCCTATTAGAGTTGTTGATTATGAGATCATTTATGCTCTCCGATAAAGAAACCAATTGGCAAAATACTCTCTTATGTCTATTGGATTGATCTTTCTATGCTCTCTTTTCTTAGTTTCAGCCTTCAATTTGTGCGTAATAGACTAACTTGCAGGTACAAAATTAATCAACACAAAATTGTTGCAAGGATCCATTGAGTGACACTGTCATGTTGGGAGCCTCTCTCGCCCTTAAAGACACATTTTCAACTATTGGACTATCCCTTTCAGGGGGAATCTTCAACCGAATTTCTGGGATATTGGTGACAATTATTTTTGTAGCAATTAAGGCATCTCGAAGGAGTAGATCCTCTTAGTGGAATTAAACTTTTCTTGCAAGTTATTCTACGCTAGTGTGAGTGGGATAGTTTCATCGCAACTCCTCACTCATTCCTAGTTCTTAAGGTGGAGCTGACTTAAGGAAGATTGTGATCGCAATCTGACAGATTGATAAGATTTAGAGCAAAGGTAAAGTCTCATATCTCAGCGATTTTATAAATAAAATACTCAAAATTTTATTTTCTTTCGTGTTCCACATTTTATTTTCAGTTTTATTTTACTAGCTTGCTATAATTTCCATATCTTTTAGCTAGTAAACCCTTGGAGAAAAAGTGCATAAATTTTAGTTTTAACCAAGGGATCAGTGTATTTGGTTTCCTCGAGTTATTTTGCATATTTACATTGGTATACCTAGTTTTGTGTGTGCAGATATGCAAGTACAGTTTGTTGTTCTAAATTTCCAGATTGTAGATTTCACCCAAAGAGGCATTCTACAAGGTTCAATACACCAAGTCTTTATTTGTGCCTTGTTTTAACTCAGATTACTCTATATTGTTTATTTCTTGCATCTGAAGCTAAATTTCAAGTTATTTCAATCCTAAAATTCATTATCAATAGCTGAACTAATTTACTGAGTTATTTACCAAGGGGTTTTGACCCCAGGACCTCCAAAAGAGAATTTCCAACTATCTAGAAATTTATACTAGAGCTGGTCCAAGGCTTAAAGTTGTCCTTAAAAGGGAAATACTTTAATCTTTCAACATTTCCACCTTTTGATTTGACATTCGGGAGTGTTCCGACACTTTTGGTTGACTTTTCAAAGGTCTTGCTTGCTGATTTTTGCATTTTTTGCAGAAATTATAGACCCATCAAAACAGGGCAGTGAGCAACTTTACATAGAAACCCTCCTAACCAACCATTAAAACTCAGAAATTTTTACATTTTGGGTTAGGATATTTTAAATAAACCAAAATCCATTACTCATACGCTATATCTAATGAATGCTTTGAGTCTTAACTTTCTGTTGGAAATTTTATTTGCAAATTTATAGACCTGTTAAAATAGGACAAGAAGCTTTTTGGTTCAAGAGCTTATCTAACTAGGTATCCATTTATAAAGTAGACACGTTTTCTGGTTAGCATATTTTTAGTACACTAATTTTTATTATTTACTTGTTAAATTCTATTGAGTTTTGGAGTACTTGACTGTTGGTTTAGCTAATCTTGTGTTGCAGATTTATATATTAAGCTAGCAAGAAAAAAATACAAAATTCCTCCCTTCAGCCATTAGACCCATTATAAGCCACTGGTCTTACAATGGTTAGTTGAAATTGTACTACAGGAAGCCTCCCTTGGCCTTGTGGTAGGAATTGAGACCTGAAGAGAGAGGACTAAGGCTGAGGTCACAGTGGGCCTTTGTCCTATGTGGGTCAGCCATTTGTACAATCTTCCGCAATTTGCTATGGAGCAGTAATAGTGACTGTTGACTTCCCCTCAAAGCTCAGTACCATCTCCCACACATCGTTCCTCATGATGGAACTACTCTTCCACCATGGCATCCCTCCAAACCTGTTGGTCTGCTACCTCTTCAAAGGTAGAAGGCTTGGACTCACTAATGTTGCTCATCAAGGCCATATAACTAGAAAATCCAGCAGGTGGTTTACTCTCCCTAAAGATCCTGCTAGGAGCCTCCACATGTTCCTCTGCATTCCTCAAGGTTTGCTCAACCCATCTCAGTCGCCTCCTAGTAGAGCTCGAAGGAACATCTTGCTTCTCCTGATTGAAACCCAGGTGTCACTAGTTATTGGCTGGTCAAAGGGAACAAAGCCTGACAGGTAGCAATGGGATCGCCAAGCATAACCAGAGTGGAGGAGGATCTTCACAAGGAAAGAAAAAGAAGGACGTGAGCAAAGTTTAGTGCTTTGCATGTCATGAGTATGGTCCTATGTTAGACAGTGTTTCAACAAAAAATAAAGGCAAAGGGAAGAGATCAATAGTTGCATCTACAAAAATGGATGAGTTACCTGAGAAATTCAAGAAGAAGCTTGCATTGGTCTCATTTCTCTCAGGGGCCATGACACGTGGTGTATGGTTTGTGGACAATAGAGCTTCTCATCATATGACAGGATCTCGTAACCTCTTCGCCGAAATGGCCAAGGAGCACAGTGATCCTCATGTGGAGCTTGGTGATAATGCCACTTATACAGTGGACGGTATTGGCAACAACTAAGAGAAGGAGACAAGGCTATGCGAGGTTTCCTGTCAGCAGTTGTTGGGATAGATGGACTGTGAGTCGAAGGGTAGAAAAGGGTGGGCTAAGGAGGGTGATGCCCGCCGACAAGGACTGGAGGGAAAATCTGTCGACTAAGCATGGAAACCAACCACCCAGAAGATGCAAGGAGTTGGCTAGAAGTGTGCAAGGTTGTCAAGGCTATGGGATGTGTGTGTCACCCAGTCGCTACGAGGAGTTCAAGCTAGGCCAACAAGAACAACATGTAGAGGCGGCAACGGCAGCAAGAGGGCTATGTACAAGCTGTCAGTGAGGTTGATGTGCAAGTAACAGGTCTACAACAAGATAGAGCTCGTGCAGAAAGGCTAGTGGTCTCAAGCAAGATCAAACTAGTGGACCCAAGAAACCACCAATCAGGCAGGGAAGCAGCAAGACTCGAGCACGAAGTCAAGGAAATAGTTGGCAGTGCAGAAGTGGTCATCCACAAGTAGGGTTGAGTGGGTTGTGAATGGACCAGCCACAAGAGGATGTTAAGTTGTTGGACAAGAATTTGTCGTGACAAGCACAAGCTGGAAGTGGCCGACTGAGCATGGTACAAAGGACAATACCAGCAAGATTAGCCGAGTTCAACCCTCAAAGGGAGAGAGGGAGACCGTACCAATCAAGGGATTAGCAGCAAACTTATTTTTAGTGGATGTCTCTACGGACTAAGACAGATCCATCAGGAAGATCTTTGCATCTCTATAAATCAACAAGTTTCTTGAGGGTGCTAGAAGGACTTAGCACAGGGACCACAAGGAGAGCAAAGCAACGACAGAGAACAAGAAACGAGAAGCTCCACGGGTTGAGCAACTTAGAGGGAGTCAGCCTTCAGGTTCAAGAGGGGAGGAGTTGTGGACAAATTCCTCCCAATCTATCAAGAAGATCTCTTGGTATGAGATGACCTTACAAATTGTTAAAGAGTAGGAGGCTTCTATGAACCAGGCCAAGGAGAGCAGGACTTCAAGGATGCTTCCAGACCAAATGGCAAGGAAGGCTTCTTGTTCAAAGGGAGCATCCATGGCAACAGATGCAGTTCCAGGATCGAAGTCAGTTCCAGGGGGCAAAAGTACCTCCATCGCTAAGAGGGAGTGTTGATAATTGTAGCTTGGGCAGGTACTTCTGCACATGCCTAAGTGTCTAGGCGTGTAGAAGTCACCCACAAATCTCCTTAGGACACATGCTCTAGTGCGAGCAAGTTGCATTTGTGACATAGCCTAAATATAACTTAGGAAAGCACATATTAATTGTGTTGGCTAATTGAGCTAAACTAAACTTAGGAAAAACAAATAATTACTTTAATGATTATGTTTTAATCTCAGCCCTTGATGTCAAGTGAGGCAAGATCCAATCTCAGTCGTTAATCACTTTGGAGACTATGGTTAGGGATTTAGTTCAATGTAAATTTACAAAAGGAAGGCTAAGGAGAGGGAGAAGACACACCATACAATAGCACAAGATTAGAGAGGCATCTCAGTGAGGAGTGTGATACTCTAAGTGTGTTGGGTTCGAGGAAGGGGGCAGCAAGGAGATCCAAATCAGCTAAGGAGGGATTGATTAGCTGGATCAGATCCAGCTTTGTACATGTATTTCCTCAATTGGGCCATTATCCCAGGACAAGAGCCCAAGTAGGTTATGAATCAAGTTAACGATGAATTGATTTGATTGGGCAGAATATGTTGTGTCATTGTGATTGATATTGGTTATATTTTGCTTCTGCTGAATTTATTGTGTTAATGAACCTAGTTGTGCAATTAGTCAGTAATCTATAATCTGCTAGGAATTAAGTGTCAGGTGCTGGGCTTGCAAGAAACTAACACACCATATATTATTGTGTCTTCTTGTTCTTGATTGCTATTGTTCTTGGTTTCTTTCTCACTATAGCATTCTTATAGACTCTCTCTAGCTCACTTGCAATCAGCCCTAGAGCTCTTGTTATGTGTCATTTCTCTCTCTAATGGATTTACAATATAGTTATTTCTCATTCTAAGGCTGTGCTAGTGCTGGTTGTTTTGGATGTTTGTTTTCACTAGTTAAGATCACCTGCAGGCTGCTGTACTAGTTTTTCCGGACCATCTCTTATTTCAGCATTCGTTCTAGTGTTGATTTGTTGTCAGTGGTTTTGTTGTTAGTGATTTTAATGTAATTTAGTGTACTGACTAGTCAATTTGACCCTCAAAATAATGTGCCCTAGTACCATATCTGACTAGAATCTTGTACACCTTTAGCAATTTTCCACTACTTACATCAGATCCCTAAGACATCTAACTATTATTGACATTGTGGGTAGTTCACTTATTCTTTGCAACTGTTATGACATCTTTCACTCGTGGCATGACTGGTGTTACTGCAAAATCAGGGTTTTGAGTCACATTTTTTCTAAGGTTTAATACACACCTTCATATCAGCTCTCTTTCTTGTGTATTTTCAATGGAAATTTTTAAAGACCTTGAGAAGACTTCCTCTACACAGTTGTTTTACTTGAAGGTGACGCACTTTGCATATCACGCCTTACCTATTCCAGGATGTGATGACATCATTATTGACCCCACCACAACTGGAAATATAATATACACCTTATCAGCTCTCTTTCTTGGGTATTTTCAGTGATAATTTTTTAAGGCCTTATGAAGACATCCTCTACGTTGTTCTTGGACTTGATGGCAATGCACTTTGCATATTGTGCCTTATCTATTCCAGGATGTGATAATAACATTATTGATCCAACCACATCTGAAGACCTTCTTTATGTTACAGGAGTTGTGGTTTTATGGTGGATGCCATCATTTATTGTGATGTCAGGCATGCTATTGGTTCACAGTAACATTTGAGGGCCTACAACCACTTACTTCAAGGGGGACCTATATGCTGTCTCACCATCTTGGACAGAAATTCTACCTGTAGGTTTGCAGATTAGTCCAATTATTTTTTATAGATGATCCTTCCACGGATGAGTCTCACTCTAGATGCACATCTAGCAGGATCCCTATTGGCCAATTTGGCTACAAGTTTCAGCATTTGCCCACTGCCCAGACTTAAGTGTTCCACACATGCTTAGTGGATATTTAATGTATTAATTGTGCCCTGAGGCACCCATTATTGGATACATAGTCGACCCATCCCCATATAAATTTAAGGGGGAGACATGAGTGCTACACTATTGTAATATGTTTGCTAAGGCGGGAACCCTTGATGGTTGTAATCTGTTTTGCCAATTAACCATCTAGGATTCCCGCCAAGATTACTATGTCATGTGCTTGGATTTTCCGTTTTTATGTTTATGTTTCCTTGCTTTCAGTTGTTCATTTTCAGTAAATAAATTGCTCAAACACTCAGCTTAAATAGTTGATTGATTTTGTGCATGTAAGACCATCTAATTGTTAGTCCATACTTAACAATTACCAACCTTCCTTGATAACTATTATTCCAGGGAAAAATCCACCAAAGCAATCTAAACAACAACAAATGATTGATATTATCAATATAAATTGAAAGTAATGTCGAACCAACTATGAATTAAAAATTTAAGAAGTGTTATAAACCAAGTAGTTTCCTTCAAATTGGCAAATACCCTTGATAAAACCAAGATGCTCCACCATCCAGAGTAATGATGATATCATTCACAAGAGTCCCACACTCCATTGAGATCAAATATAAAGTTCCATTTTGCTCATCCAATTGAAGAGTGCTTCCAACTTCTATTCCTTTCACCTTGATCACAGAAAATTTCCAAGTTAGATTTTCATAAATCTATGAATAAACATAAGCACGTTAATGAATCTTTGTAACTCTAGTAAGAACTTGAAATAGACTTCTAAAGATGTTTCCAAATTTACCTTCATTTCAACAACTAAACAAACAAAACCCTTTCAATAGAACATCAACTATGTTTGACTATCATGCCAAAGTTGATGTATGATAGTTGTTTTCTTAATATACCATATCTAACTCTATAAGTTCTTTCTTGCATAATAAATAGGAGTCAACAACATAGCCAACATGCCTAGTTGTTAGTCTTTCCTCTGTTATATTATTTCCCTTCACAGGTGTGCAGTTTGTCAACCTGTGAATGTAACTAAAGTGAATACACTTTCATCCATCCAATAAAGCATAATCAGCTAGGCAAAAAGAGGTCAAGAAGATCTCGTATATGTTCATTCAAATCGCCATCTTTTTCCCAAACACAACACAAATACAAGTTTGGTGATTGTAAGATATGGGAATATTGGGAACTCCATAAATGACAACTAAGTTGCACAAATAAGGATACGCAAATAGATATAAATATGGTATCTCAAATGAATGTGACATATTTTTATAAAATCAGAATATATTAAATATATATACCATCCGCCACATGTTGCCAATAGGGAAGCCATAGATCCATCCTCCCAAGGCATGTTGCCCATAAGGAAGCCATAAGTCACAAATTCAATTCCAATTGAGTCCCTCGGGGTTACTAGCCACTATTGTGCTAACAATTGTGTCCCCTTCCATTTGGATATTCCAAGGAAAAGGAGGAGATCCCATGAGGGTTCCTTTGGAAATATAATTTATATATACAGCCCCAAGGGTTAACTCAATTCACAGAAACATCAGCCAAAGGCATGTCACGAACAAGAGCGAGATAGGTCACAAGTTCAAATCCAATCAGGTCACCATTAGTTTTGATTGTGTCTAGCAATTGAGCCACCCTCTATCTAGATATCATGGGGAAGAGGGGGAATTGGCAAGGTTTTCCTTTTGAGAAACAATTATATATAGATATTGCATTAAGGTAGTCAACTGGGTCTAGCTTGGATGGTTGGGAGGAATGATTTTTATCCTCCGCACCCAAATTCAATTCCTACTAGTGAAAAGTTGGGCCCTTAATGAGTATATTGTTGTAATTACCTTGAGCCCTATGTTGACAAAGCCTCGAGCTTCTACAAAGTCTAGTTTAGCATTGGAAAGAATATATATATATAAGTCAACTGGATATAGCTTGGGTGGTTGGGAGAAATGTTGTTATCCTCGGCAATCGATCTCAATTCCCGCATGCGACACTTGAGCTCATAATAAGAATATCTTCATAATGGCTTCAAGCCTTGTTGTCTAAGATTGAAACACATATATTCCTCATGCGGAATATAAAGCCCAATGTTGCGGGGGAGTGCCCCCCCCCCCCCCCCCCCCCCC
>APFE030832336.1:25195-39187 GCA_000404065.3 Pinus taeda
TATAAAACGCTCCGAGTTTTGCTCCCAAACCGGGAGCTTCTGAAAATGTCGCTCCCACACCCATTTTCGCTTCCACTCCCAAGTAACACTGATAAAGCCCCATATGTGGAAAATGTTGGCAAAGCCTCAAGCTTCTACAAAATCTAGTTTAGCACGGGTGCCATCCTTGGTGTGTGTGTGTGTGTGTATATATATATATATATATATGTCAATTGGATATAACTTGGGTGGTTGGGAGAAATGTTGTTATCCTCCCCACCTAGTTTCAATTCCAGCATGTGACTGGTTGAGCTCATAATAAGAATATCCTTGTAATAACTTTGAGCCTTGTTTGAGAATCCCTCTAGGACCAAAACATGTATATTCCTCATATGTAATATAAAGATATTACATCCGGAGAAAAAAAAATATATATATATATAAAGAGAGAGAGGGGGTCATTAGAGTTGTGGTCTAGCAGCAACTTGGATCAATCGTGGTAACAATTTTCCATGTTCATATCCTGGTGAGCATGCTACTTGCCTATATTGGGTCTATCAGATGTGGTTCTTGTGACCTAGCCATCTTTCATGGCACTTGTGCTTACTAGGTGTTGCCTTAGTGCCTTCATGGGCCTTTTGACAATTAATGTTGTAGCCTCGAGAACCTTCAGCAACCTTTTAAAGGTTGATATGGTGTGGAATGGTTTTCTGATCTGCAATAACAAAATCAGGTTTTGATTGAAGATAGAGGTGCACAACTAAGGAATTCCTCTACATAACCTTATAATGGAGCCTTTCACTAGCTCCAAATGTTACGTTTGCTTGAGGTTAAAAAAGCTTCCATGCATCAAGATACAGAAGCCCACATGACATGACCACCAGATTCTGGGCCACTGTATCAGAACTAGTAACAAAATACAGCGAATCCACATTATTCCAAATGCCTGATGTTTAAATCTACTGCTCTGCATCAATATAAATGGGCCCAGATGACCACCAGACTCTCGGCCACTGTATCAGAACTAGTAACGAAAATGTTTTTTGGCTTGCTGGCACCGTTTTTAACCTTTTTTTGTTGACCATATAAAAATAACCAAGAAAGAGAAGACTAGACAAAAACTAGGGTTAAAAACAGTTGATTTTCTTACCCAATTTACGACATTTGGTATTGGGAATGCAAGCATTCAAATTGGGTTGTAAACGTGTATTGCTTATTAGCGAATTTAAAATTCATTGCGTTTATTATAAATTTTTAGATTTTGATAACCGTGTGATTTACCATCTTTTCCATGTCTCTGGTAGTTGTTTGGTTGACCTTGTTTTTTAACATATTTGAGGTCCACCATATTGAACACATCTTAAGTTGTAACTATGATATCAGACTTCTCCATGGTTGATGTTGTCCTCTTGTTCTCCTTGTTTTCTGGTTTTACGGTGTTCCGTAACCAGTTAATAGGTGGGCTCTGAGACAAAATTTTGTAGCTTCCTTTTAGTTTCTTTAATGGTGTTTAACTTCTTGATATATTTATCCAGGTTCAACTCTTGGGGACATGGACTACACAGAGTAGTTGATGACATATTGCAATTGCAAATGGCAACACATTTAAAAAAACAAAACGATGATGAGGGGGTTTCGGTTTGACAATTAAACATACATGGGGTTATTCCCTACAAAAAGTTCTAAATCACTGGCAACATGTTTCACAAGGGTTGATTAACCATCTCTCTTGTGCAAGCGAGCAGCTTCAAGCTGGTTGAGGTCAGGGCAAATCTGGGGTAAAGAGGGCAGCTTCTCAGCCGAAGGGATCTTTCCGAAGTGTTGTCAAGGGATCGCAGTTCAGAAGCATCTTGTACAACAACAACAAAAATGATAATAAAAACACGAGGATCCTATGTATAGGGCTTATATGCCTCGAAAGGCCTGTAAACGAAAATAGGAAAAAGAACTCCATACCTTAACCAGAGCACGTCCTTTGTCAGAGATAATGAAAGGAATAAACGAACTCCTGTACGAATACTTCCAATTCATTGTCAAATTCACTTCTACCTGAGAGGCTACTATATTGATTCCATCTTGCCCCAAATTGAATATGGAGGAAGGCACCATAATATTGTCAAGGGTAATATTGGACAATTTCACACGAGCAGCACCGATAAATGGAACTTCCACTGATTTCTCCATGTCCGATATACGCAGGCTAGTTAAAACTTGCAGAGCTTCTGATACCAATAAATCTTTGGCGTAATTTAGGCCCTTTTCAGATATGGTAATTTGCATGGAACCCTCGTCTTTATCCAAATATCGAGGAGATCCATGGCGAATTTTTGCCCCAGGCAAAAACATCTGAGAAGCATTGGCTTCTAGATTGCCAATGACCAGCAACAATAAGGTACATGTTATGCGGAATATGAGGTTTCTGATGAGCAAATCCATTACAGCTTTTGTTTACAGCTTTTGTTTAGAGAGCAAACAGAGAAAATGATGAATGCATTCATAGGATTTAAAGTGAATACGCGAGGCACAGAGGCAGCAGAATCTTCATATGATGAGGCAAATGAGCCACGGCCTCTGATTTCTCCCTGGGCGTTCTTAAAATTGTCACGCAAGCGAACTAACATCTCTGGCATGCCCACCTCACACTATTGTTGTCGGATCATGGTTGAGTGTTCAATATGCCTGGCATATTCTTCTAAATAAAATGCTAGAAAGCAGCAGATTGTGGGATCACCATCACAACATACGGCTGTATATGCATTTCGGAGATGATTGTAATTATCCAGGTGTTTTGGAATTACTTATACAGCATAATTACCTTCTTATGCATTTCGGAGATGATTGTAATTATCCAGGTGTTTTGGAATTACTTATACAGCATAATTACCTTCTTATCTCTATCATTACATGTGAGTATGTACTTACCTCTATCAATATATTCGATAGATTGGTTTTTAATGTGATGTGCATGTTTAAATAAAAAAGGGAAAAAGAAAAAAGGGGCGGAAACGTATTTGAATGCTTCAAGTGATGTGATTTATAAGTGAAAAATTTTGGGTTGAGTATCTTTATGAGCGTGACAGAATTTAATAGAATTAAATTTTGAAAATTATTTCAGAGAAGGAGAAATTGTTTGTTTATTAAATTGAAAATATTGAAGAAAAATCATATCGAATGGTTAGTAATTTAGTAAATTAAAAAATTGATTTTAAATTTATTTAATAATAATATATAAATTATATATTATTATATATATTAAATTATTGTTTTGAATAAGGTGATTAGATGTTTTATTAAAATATTTTTTTGATGTAAAGTTATTAGTTCAATTTCTTATCTAATCGAGATGATATATTGTATATATGAAGATATAATTATGTAAGTTTACAAAATATATATTATATTATAAAACAAAGAATCACATCATATATAAAGTGTAAATTTTGTTAATTTTTATAAAGTTTTTAAAATAAATCATTTTTAAAAAAAAAATATATAGGATTATATTATGTAAATATATAATATAATTATTATATATTTACTATGGATAAGCAGTATTTCATTCATGTTATTAAATTTCGTTTGATACATAAATTTTACAATTTTATCTTCAACTTTTTCAATCATTGTTTTTTGTTAAATTGATATATGATTTAATTTTATCTAGGATAAAGACAATTGTTTCTTAGTACTCAATAGCGCAAACCATGTGAAATCAATCCAATGTGATGAGTGAGGTAATGGTAATCCTACTTGTCTATCTTCAACAAGAAAATGAAACTCCACAAAGGCATTGAAAAAGGTTCGCATCAACGAGAGAGTGATATGCCCAAGCCTTAGTCATGATCCTTCGAATTGGAGTAGGTTATTGTGTATAAGGTGCCATCATGTGCAAGGAAGTTAACCTAATGGAATGGAACATGTAAAAAGTCATGGTCGTCTTCAAACATATAACAACATATATGTGGTGGTTCAATCCTACTCATGAACCTCTAGTCACAAAGATTTCCCAAGCACATTCCATGCCATATGCTCGTGAAACTGCAAGGGACAACTCCACCTATTTTTATTTGGTATGGAGGATCTTATAAGCATAGTGAAATTGTAGGAATGACATAGAATCGTGCATTTGGTGTTTCTTTAACATGCAGCTGTTTTTAATTTTGACAATCATTTTAAGGATACCATAACATAGGAGGATGTGGCAACAACTACCCAAGTCAATACTTGAAAAAAATCACAAAGATGATGCCACATTAACTCTGTGATGATCAATTTAATGTCACTAATGTGAAATGGGAGTTATTCCATCATAGACACATTCAGGTTGAAGTTGTTGTTATTTCATTTATACATCTTAATGAAGTCAAAAAAAAAGAATTGAGTCATTAAAAAAGGGAAAAAGAAAAAAGGGGCGGAAACGTATTTGAATGCTTCAAGTGATGTGATTTATAAGTGAAAAATTTTGGGTTGAGTATCTTTATGAGCGTGACAGAATTTAATAGAATTAAATTTTGAAAATTATTTCAGAGAAGGAGAAATTGTTTGTTTATTAAATTGAAAATATTGAAGAAAAATCATATCGAATGGTTAGTTAATTTAGTAAATTAAAAATGATTTTAAATTTTATTTATATATATATATATATATATATATATATATATATAATATATATATATAATATAAATAAATATAAATATATATATTATTATGTTTTTGAATAAGGTGATTAGATGTTTTATTAAGATATTTTTTGATGTAAAGTTATTAGTTCAATTTCTATCTTAATCGAGATGATATATTGTATATGATGAAGATATAATTTATGTAGAGTTACAAATATATATATAATATATATAACAGAAGAAATCACATCATATATAAAGTGTATATTTTGTTTAATTTTTTATAAAGTTTTAAAATAAATCATTTTAATAAAAAAATATTATAGGATTATATTATGTAAATATATAAATATAATATTATATATTTACTATGGATAAGCAGTATTTCATTCATGTTATTAAATTTCGTTTGATACATAAATTTTACAATTTTATCTTCAACTTTTTCAATCATTGTTTTTTGTTAAATTGATATATGATTTAATTTTATCTAGGATAAAGACAATTGTTTCTTAGTACTCAATAGCGCAAACCATGTGAAATCAATCCAATGTGATGAGTGAGGTAATGGTAATCCTACTTGTCTATCTTCAACAAGAAAATGAAACTCCACAAAGGCATTGAAAAAGGTTCGCATCAACAAGAGAGTGATATGCCCAAGCCTTAGTCATGATCCTTCGAATTGGAGTAGGTTATTGTGTATAAGGTGCCATCATGTGCAAGGAAGTTAACCTAATGGAATGGAACATGTAAAAAGTCATGGTCGTCTTCAAACATATAACAACATATATGTGGTGGTTCAATCCTACTCATGAACCTCTAGTCACAAAGATTTCCCAAGCATATTCCATGCCATATGTTTGTGAAACTGCAAGGGACAACTCCACCTATTTTTATTTGGTATGGAGGATCTTATAAGCATAGTGAAATTGTAGGAATGACATAGAATCGTGCATTTGGTGTTTCTTTAACATGCAGCTGTTTTTAATTTTGACAATCATTTTAAGGATACCATAACATAGGAGGATGTGGCAACAACTACCCAAGTCAATACTTGAAAAAAATCACAAAGATGATGCCACATTAACTCTGTGATGATCAATTTAATGTCACTAATGTGAAATGGGAGTTATTCCATCATAGACACATTCAGGTTGAAGTTGTTGTTATTTCATTTATACATCTTAATGAAGTCAAAAAAAAAGAATTAAGTCATCCTAGCCTTGAAATGGATTTGTTATGCAATCAAAGAGAAAACCAAAGCCCATGTGCTAAGTTGGCATCGATCAAAGGAATATACAAACTTTATTTTTTGTACTTAATCTTATCTAAATTTTAGATGTGTGTTGATCTTCTATTAGGTCATCATTATTAAGTGTTACTTGTTACAAGTTGTCATTATTTCTTGTTTACAACCATGGGTTTCTTATAGGTTGATGTTATATTATGTTTTACATGCTAATGTTATATAGTATTTTAATGTTGATTTGGCAATTTTAAATGTGAAGACTGCTAGAAATATGTAGAGCTTTTTCTATTGCATTGATAACTTGTAAGTTTTAAATGTGAGTGTCTCTCTTGATATGGTAATGTTTTTTCTTATATTGTTGGCCTGTTAATGTTTAATTAGAGTGCATTTGCAATATATTATTGTTATTTTAACACTTGGATATTTATTTTATGCTTTCAAAGTATGGTGATCTTATGGCCCAAAAGGATTACAAAGACATTGTTAAATATATGCTTAAAAATAATATGCTTCAAAGATAATGATTGTGTTACATTATTAAAACAATTTATGATCAAGCACACCTTATACTCATCATTTGTATCCAAACTCAATAAGTGGACAAGCATGGTTTCCCTTGCCATGATCACACCAATCCTAATCTACACAAAAACGATGGCTTCACTATCTGCACTCACTATGAAGTATAAAACATTGTATAGGGTCTTTCTTTTTTGTTAGGTTTTCTCCATTTCATATACACATTAAGCATTATAATTATATTTGTCAAACAATTAACCCATTAGAGTTTGATCATTGTGGAAGGGACACATCTTTCTAAAAAAGGGACATTTTAAACCAATGAAAACAACTTGAGGGCCCATAATATTAAATTCATGAAGGTGACTCCCTTAGTGTCCAACATTAGGTGGAAAGGAACAAGGTGGATACGTAAGCACTAAATTGAGGGCCTATCACACTAGGGATGATGGAAAGTGGAGCAAGTTATTAGCCACATGCACAACAACATCATTGTGATGGATTCAACCTTTCATACAAACAGTTACAAGGTAGTTTGGTTTCTAGGGGCCTTATTTTCTAGGCCTATGTCAATCTTTTATAATATAAGTTCATGAAGTTATGGCTTTTGTGACCTTATTTACTAAATCAATGTTAGTCTCATATATTATTAATTCATGATATTTTTATGCCATGGAAGTATCTTTTATACACAATTTGTGCTTTCAGCACATATCAAATTGGCATTCTTGTTGCGATATGGTTGCATTTATTTTTTCAATGTGTTTTATCTTCCTCACCCACATGGAAACCTTCATCCTCTTATTTATGATGTCTTCATGGAGATCTAGTAAATAATTTACTCATTTCTCTCTTTTTTTCACATGATTCATTATGTGTTTATTGATGATGTTATTTCATCCAAAAGTCGTTCATCCACAATGATGTTTTTAATTGTATAGTAATTCTCTAAAACATTGACTAAGTATATGCTCATGGCGCAAAAAAAGATAGAGATATGTTCAAGTTCCTAAGAAACATAATGCATTTTTCATTGTTTGTTGAGATTGTCAATGTTTCCTGGAGAGTTTTATGAGAAAATTGCTAGAACTCTATCAAAAGTTCTCTAAGCAAACTAATTTCATAACATATTTGATTAATTAGTTATAGTGATTTAGTTAACATTCTTATTTAGACAACAATAACAATTATTTAGATATATTATCCAAAATGTTACATGTGAATCAAAGTATGAAATGACATTCAACATTCAAATGAGGAAAAAAATATCTTGGCATGATCATATCAAACAACAATCATGTGGTGTAATAAATATACCCATTCACATTTATGCCCAGATAATAGAAGGCTAATTGTATATATAATCTTGATGTATTCAATTATTGATTATGTATTTTATCTCATCTTAATTTCAACTATTGTTCATTTATATGTTAGGTATTCTCATGTATATGTTGTACTTTTCATTACATTAGTATTAAACCCTCTTGATATACTTATATCATTGTTTAGCAGATAATGGTTTATTCAAAATTGGCTACATATTTAGCTAAACTTTGGACCATTTTAAATTTAGAATTTTAGTTGAATGATGTTTGCTTTGTTGCAACTTGAACAAATATCTAAGCAAGTGGATCATGAATTCAAAGGGTGAACAAAGTTGATAACTGGTATCTAAGATATGCATGAGCACCATCGAAATCGTGTGTGCCATCTCAAGCTACTAAAAAGAAGAATCTGTGATGTTTAAAGATTGGAAGAGAAATTCATAAGCACAATATGGATAAGAACTATGTTACAAAGGTGAATATTTTCACAATTTCATTGTTTAAAAACAATCACAGTGATATAGAAACCATACTATCGGTCGCCATTTTAGGGAGCCACTGTTTGAAAAAGTTGAATCACTAGTTGCTATCGTGTGGGATTAATGCTTCAGGGTGACGTGTGAGGTGATTTATTGTTTGAGAAAGTCAAACATCACAACTCTCATTAATACAAAGCAAAATTATGATATTAGCATTTGTTGCAAGCTTATAGATAGTGAATGATCATAGTAAATATTAAGTCTCATGCAATAAGATAACGATTAACTGATTGTTTTTCTATTATGTCTATTGAATGACAATAATATGATATTTAATATACGTTCCCAAAGTGTAATTTAGTTGTTCCCAAAGTGTAATTTAGTTGGTGATCATTGTAATATGAAGTATTGTGTAAACTAAGAGATCCAAAGTTCAAATCTCTCAAAAGTAACTCGGTCTATGGTAAGGAAGATTATAGGCCCTAGATATATAATAGTAGTGATTGGAATCGACCATATGTCGCACAAGTACGAGCCCACCGAGTGACTAATTCCTCTAAAAAATATTAACTTATTACATAATTTTTTAATATTTATCATATTAACCTAACTTAAAAACGGCATTAACCACTTAGAAATAATTACTTTGTTATAGTGAAAGAAGTTGAACATAAAAAGATGGATAAGTAGTATTGCCTTGTGTTGCCGTGGGAAGAAGTTGAATGAAGGGTGACGCATCGATCAACCAATGATTGCAACAACCCAATTATGTCGTAGAATTCATTCAAAGTAAAAGTGAGCTTAAATCAAACGTGAATGGCATTCCTACTCAAACGTTATTAAAATGGCTACTCAAATTGTCAATGATAATTATGCAGTGAGCTTAGGGTAGACAATAATGGTAGTATTTAAATATAAATCCTCTAAATCATTTGTGGCAATTTATCAAAGTTTTGAGACTCACTTGACAAGTGATTATTATTAACTTAAAAGAAAGCATTCTATTATATATAGTATTAATGAGTAAACTATTAAAGAGTTATTTTCAAAGTCTTTAAAAAATTATTGTTGAATGGCTTTAAATAATTAATAATAAAAGTGTAAAGATTTATTTTCAAAAATTGTCAAAAAAATAGTGTTGAATTGTTTTAAAGAATTAATAACAAAATTGTAAAGAGAGTTTATTTAAAGTTTGAGATGGAAAAATATAAGAAAAATGATTGAATATCTTAATAACAAATTTAAAATTTGAAGAATTTTGATAAGGAATTATTGAAAAAATGAAGAAATTCATGTTTAAAGAACCATTATCAAAGTTTTGTTTCACAGATTAGGAAGACAAAGAATGAGAAGAGATCATAAAAAGAAAGGTTAGAATAACTTACCAATAAAGAAGCATTGATCAATATAGAAACAATGACTAGTCTAGTTGAATTAGAGAAATCTTTAAATGAAAAATCCAAACCATAGAGAAAATATTCAATATGGATCTAGTCATATAAAAAATCAAAAATAAATTTATGTTGAAATGTTACTAATCAATAATCCAAAAGTATCAAAAGACAAAAGTTTGAAAAAACATGGCACGAAAGGCTAGGATGTCTTATTGTCATCCTAATAATAATAATCATCATGTTATTCAACAAGCAAACCAAGGACAATAAAAATATAAAAATAAGTTATGGTCCTAGTATTTCAAAAGGAAACTCATTATTGGAATCTCATCATCCCCAATATTACTAAAGTTGTCATCACACAATTATGAAAAAAATCGAATTAGTGTGGTTTGACATCTTCATAATTCGATAGTTTTGATTAACGCTTCATCATTGATATCATTTCATGTCTTCAACCCTCACAACTTCAAGAGCGAATTACATTGAAAATGTATTACAGGTTAGAATGAAGACTTAGCTTTCCCATCAACTTGGTGTAGAAAATATTTGATAGTTTAACCCAATAATGCAATATAAATCAAAGCGGAATACTATAACCTACTTCTACTACCAATTTTGTGGAAGCTTAAAGATTGAGCTGAACAATGGAACTAGAAGAAGAAGAATCAATGGCACAATACACATGAAAATACTTTGGGGAAAGTCTCAGATAAAAACCCCACACTATTGTATTATCATACATGGTGGAAATACATAGAAATTATACAAAGCCTTAGCTCTCATAGCTAGCCAGCTCTCAGTACAATCCTCACAGATGCTCATAGGCAATCTTGGTTTTTCTCCAGCCTTCCTCTCTACCCTCCAAGCTCCTATTTCCTTGCGTTGTTCCTTGTGGATGATTTTCCTTCAAAACTACGCAATCCTCAAGGATGAATCCTTGACTACATGCATGAGTTTTCTCCATGAAAAAACACATTCTACTAATAGTACACTGTCCTTGAACATTAATCTCAACTGGGTCTTTCTCATAATAGACATGCATGAGTTTCTGATGAGGGAGTCTTCAGTTAACTGGAGTAGCATTAGTTGAGTGCATTAATGCATCAACTGACTATTAACTCACTATTAGTTCCTCAAACAATTTGGAACTAATTTAACTAGACTTAACTTAGTAACCTGAGTTAACGAATTACAACTCAAATATAACTCATTCTTATCTCCTTAATTTAAGGGATAACTCTTGCATGACTTCAGAAAGACTTCTAACTTGAATTTCTCCAAATAATAATTAAAATAAAATAATTAATTATTATTTCCAAGTAGTTGTTAAGACTAAATTCGGTTTTTAATTCACAATTTAATTCAAGGACAAATTAAATTGGAATATTCTTGTTGCCATATTTCAACACTCCCTCTCAACAAGAAAGGGATTATCTGCCACCCCGATCCTGTCTCTATGGAACTCGAAGTCACACTTTGATAATGCCTTTGTCAAAATGTTAGCATCTTGCTCCTTTGTCGAAATATACTACAGCAACATGATCCTCTCGACCTGTGAAAAGTGATGGGCAACAAATCTTGCCTTATGCTTCTCCACATTACCATCAGCAACTTGCTTTACCTTGTAAAGCCAACAGGAACTCACAACTGACTTGTTCTCCGGTCTCGGAACCACGTCCCAAACACTATTACGATCTATGGAGTCATACTCCCCACCATAGCATCAACCCAAATCGGCTACTACACTGCTTCCTCAAAGGAAGATGGCTTGGTCTCAACACATTCCCCAACAAGGGCCATGTATCCAGTGTACCTCTTAGGTGACCTCCTCTTCTTGCGATGAGAAGATGGTGTTCCCACATTCTCTCTCGCATCCTCCAACAATCTGTCAGTTTCTCTTGTGTGCTTCCGTCCATCTCTAGAAGACTCTGCTTGAGTGAATGTCTCCACTCCTGGAACCTCTGCATGCAGCTGCTCCACATAAGTCTGAGGCTCCTCCTCCTTAGGAACCAACAGTTCCTCCACAGCCTGTAGTTGGAGCTCCCTCTCAAGGGAAACTCACATGGCCTTCTGCTCATCAAACTTGAGATCTCTGCGAAACACTGTCCTCCGACTGGTAGGCAAGTACACCCAATGGTTGTGAGGTGTATCAGTGTACCCCGCAAATATCCCCAACTCTTATGTCGGATCAAACTTCTTCTGTGCATCCTTTGTCACATGGAAATATACATATGAGCCAAAGATCCTGAAGTGACCCACATCTGGTGTCTTACCAAAGAAAGCTACCTCTGGTGTCTTCATCCCAAGTATGTGATGTGGGCTTCTATTATGCAAATAGACTGTTGTGTTGTATGCCTCAGCCCACAAGTGAAGTGGTAGGACTTGGTCATGCAACATTGCCCATGCTGCCCCTACAATAGTTATGTTCTTCCTCTCGGCCACCCCATTCTATTGTGGGTTATGAAGTGTCGTCAACTCTCGTTTACTTCCTTCCGCTGCACAGAAGTCCTTAAACTCTTGAGAGATATTCTCCACCGTTGTCGCTTCTCAAGGCATTGATCTTCTTCCCTGACTCTTTCTCGACCAAAGCTTTGAACTCACAAAACTTTGTGAAAGTTTGGTTCTTCTTCTACATGAAATAAATCCAGCATTTACAAGAATAGTCATCAATGAAAATAACATAATACCTTTGCTTCGCTATGGATGCTGTCAAGAATGGCCACACAAATCAGTATGAACCCGCTCTAAGATAACCTCTGTCAACTGCTCGGTCATGAAAGGAAGACTTGGTGTACTTTCCCAAGGTACAACCTTTGCATGTGTCAACTTTCTCAAGTTTACCTTTGGGAAGTCTTGTAGATATCTGTTGCATTATCTTCAAAGTCCCATGATGCAAATGGCCCAACTACTTGTGCCACAACTTGCCAATGTCTTGGCTTTGCACCAATTCTACTTTTGTACTCAATGTTGTACAATCATCTACCTCTAGTTTATAGAGATTCTTCACCCAAATCCCTATCCTCTTGGTCTGACCCATGGCTATGTGTCTTAAAAATGCCTTTCCTTTACTGAAGACAACATCGTAGCCTTTGTCCTCAACATCATGACTGATACCAAGTTCTTCTTCAGTCCAGGAACATAAATCACATCCGTCAAGGTGAGAGGAGCTCCATGCTCCCTTTGAAAAGCAATCATGCCCACTCCTGAAACACTATGCCTTCCATCGTCACCCATCTCTATGCGCATCTTGAGGTCTTTCTCCTCCAAGGCACTAAATAAATTTGTATCGTCGGTCATGTGGAATGAGGCTCTACTTTCAAGATACCAGACATAACCTATCATTGATGACGCCATGCATGCGATGAGGGTAAAGTCCATTTCGAACTGAGAGGCTAATTCTTCACCTTCCAATACTTCCGAGGATCCCTTCTTGGACTTCTTCGATGGGCAATTAGTAGCATAATGTCACATCTTGTGACAATTAAAGCATCTTAGTTTAGACATGTCACCCTTCTTCCCTCCATGAGAAGAAATCGATTTGAAATGGGAAGCCTTCCTCTTCCCTTTCCTTGCCTTACTTGCTAAGGCCAGATTTTCTTCATCGTCATTCTTGGATGAAGAACCATCTCGTGTGCTCCTCCTGATCTCCTCCTGCATAAGATCCGACCACAGTTGTTCCCAATCCGACAGTTTCTCCCTTCCATTCACAAAGTCCTAGTAGCTATTCCAACTCTTTAGAAGGCCAAGGAGAGCGAGGCTCACCATATCATCATCGGCAGTAGTTATTCCCACACTGCTAAGCTCATATCTGTAGGTGGTGAGCTTGTTCAGATATGTGCAAATAGTATCGCCCTTCTCCATCTTGATTCTTCAAAGCTTATCCTTGAGCGCCAAATTCCTCTGGTCGTTACTGTTTTGGTAGGGTTCCTTCAATGTCTTCCACATTGAAAATGGAGTATCCTTCCCATGGAGACTCGAGACAATATGGTCTCGAACTCCCTCAAGGATGATCTGTCTCGCCTTCGCCACACACTTCTTCCACTTAGCCAACTCTTGTGCATTAGTTGAAGCTGGATTTGGGATTTCTTGATCAATGAATTCCTTCAAGCCATTGTCTTCTAATACATCCTTCATTATATCTTTCCATGCTATGTAATTCGAGCTACCTTCCAAGGCATACTCGAGTCTCAAGCCATAGAATGCCATTGGCCAACCTTGAAGTATGATATGAATTCGATTTGCAACTACAACCCCGAACTTCAAAATTGGAATTCTCTTCTCAATATTTTGTTCACAGCTCTGATACCATGTAGAAAATTTATGATAGGTTAACCCGATAATGCAATATAAATCAAAGCAGAATACTATAACCTACTTCTACTATCAATTTTGTGGAAGCTTAAAGATCGAGCTGAACAA
>APFE030832340.1:0-27035 GCA_000404065.3 Pinus taeda
TATGTTGTTACAAAAGAAAGGTATGGTCGAAGGTCTCCCCATCTTTCGTAACATTCAGTTAAACTGTGATGGTTGTGCCTTAGGAAAGATGCACAGAGAACAGTTCCCTATGCATGATAGGAGGAGGCAAACAAAAATCTTAGAGCTAGTGCACACTGATGTATGTGGTCCCATGCAGACAAGGTCGCTAGGGGGAGCATACTATTTTTTGTTATTTACTGATGACTGCACTAGGTACTCTTGGGTTTATTTTTTAAACAAGAAGAGTCAGACTTTCCAATGTTTTATAGAGTTCAAAACCCTGGTAGAAAAACAGTTTGGAAAAAGTATTAAAATTCTCCGATCTGATCAAGGAGGAGAATACAAATTAAAGGAATTCATGAAATACTGCAAAACTAATGGGATTGTTCAGCAATATACAGTGCCACATACACCACAGCAAAACGGAGTTGCAGAGCGTAAAAACAGAACATTGGTGGAGTGTGCAAGGAGCATGCTGCAAGGTAAGGGTCTATCTAATATGTTTTGGGCAGAAGCGATAAATACTGCTGTATATTTGAAAAATATAAGTCCTACTAGGTTTCTTGGCTTCAAAACCCCTTTTGAAGCTTTATATGGATTTAAACCAGCAGTAAATCACTTAAGAGTCTTTGGGTCAAAGGCATTTGCACATGTACCCAAAGATGATAGAAAGAAATTAGACCCTAAGGCAGTCAAATGCATCTTAGTTGGTTATGGCACAGAGTTTAAAGCATACAAATTGTTCAATCCCGAGTCTCATAAGACATTTGCAAGTAGAGATGTAGTCTTTCATGAACAGGTACAGGGAAGGAAAGTTGATGTTGGAGATGATTGGCACATTCCATTGCTGTTGGAGGAAAGCAGCGAGGATGAAAGGGAGCAGGAACAGGAGCAGAAAGAATAGAATGAAGAAGAACAACAAGAAGGTGAAAAAGCAGGCCCAGTTATTGCAGACAAATTTGAGGTAAGTCCCCTACCAAGAAGGTCAGGTAGGAAGACTCAATTACCATTGAAGTTGAGAAACTATGCTTTGATGTCAAAAGTTTTGAACATTGTAGAACCCTCTAATTACAAAGAAGCTAGTCAATTTAAGGAATGGAGAGCTGCAATGAATGAAGAAATGGAATCAATTCTTAGAAATGATACTTGGGATTTAGTTGAGCTGCCTAAGAATAAAACACCCATACGATGCAAGTGGTTGTTTAAACCAAAAATGAATGCAGACGGAAGTATAGATAAGTTAAAAGCTAGGTTGGTTGCAAAAGGATATTCAGAGAAGGAAGGTATAGATTTTAATGATACTTTTGCACCTGTAGCAAAGCTACATACAATTAGAATGCTTATTGCTTTAGCTACTAAATATAATTGGGAATTACACGAGCTTGATGTTAAATCTGCATTTTTAAATGGTGATTTAAAAGAAGAAATTTACTTAGTACAGCCAAAAGGATATGTAAAGAATGGTCAGGAATATCTTGTTTGCAGATTGAAAAAGGCTTTATATGGTTTAAAGCAAGCACCCAGGTCTTGGTACAAAAAAGTTGATTCTTTCTTTATAGAGTATGGTTTCCATAGAAGTTTAAATGAACCAAAATTGTATACCAAGTACAATAACGAAGGGCAGATTATTTTGATTTCTTTGTATGTGGACGACATGATTATAACAGGAAATGCACATGATTTAATCAAAGGAATCAAAAGGCTTATGGCACAAGTTTTTGAAATGAAGGATCTCGGAAGCCTTCATTATTGTCTCGGATTAGAACTATTTAGAGATACTGGGCAAACTTTTCTTACCCAAGGGAAGTATGCTAGAAATCTGTTAGAAAAGTTTGGGATGGATCGGTGTAGATCAGCAGCAACACCTTTGCAGCAGAATTTGAAATTGAGCAGTGATGATGGCACTAAAGAGGCAGATGCCACAATGTATGGACAACTCGTTAGCAGCGTGATATATCATACAACAACGAGACCTCACTTGGCATACTGAGTTAGTGTGTTGAGCCAATTCATGTCGAAACCAAGTGAAAGTCACTCGACAACACCAAAAAGCGTGTTGAGGTATCTTTATGGTACAGTTCATTTAGGTATTTTATACACTGATGTATCTGGTGTTACTCTAGTAGGTTTTTCAGACACAGACTAGGTTCCGGGTCATAGCATGGAATTAATATTATTTTGATATTAATGGAGAAAATGATTACATTGTTGTAACTTTCTCCCTAGTTTAGGATGAGTCCCTATAGTTATGGGGTTTATGTGCAACTTCCTATTTTCTAGTATTGTATTTAATGATGTAATCTTTGATTGATTATGGAATAGAGTGGACGAGAGTGATCTCTCAAGTTTTGTGAGTGTAGTCTCGAGGTGCACGCCACAGGTGATAGCTACATCTCTTTCTTTTCAATTCTGTTCACATTTTATCTAAAACCTTCTTTTATTTTATTTAATAAATAGAGAAAACAAAAAATATAAAAGTTTATTTATGTCAAAATATTGATGAAATTTTTGAATACAAAACCTTCTTTCCTTTTATTTAATAAATAGAGAAAACAGAAAAATATAAAAGCTTATTTAAATAAGGGAAGCATTCATGTTTTAATTGTAAATTGAGAAAATATTTCAAAATTTTACAAACCACACTGAATTTAAACTGTTAACCTATTTATTTAATTTTAAATTAAAATCGGCAATCTTCATAAATTTAACATTTCTTAATACTAAATTTATCCCTAATACAAATTCCAAAAATATGGCAGAGGTATAAAAACCAAAAAAACCTAGTTGCTATACAGCTACGTGTTTTCACTCTTTGAATTTTTCTCTGGTTCATTTTGGCTGAAATTTGGTGGGATTCATACTTTATTTAACCATTAATCATCAGTTGATCCTCCCCACGACACTTTAGTACTCTATTTTATTATCTCTAATGATAAGGATTGCAAAGTGAAAGAAATAAACAAGAATAAATTAAAAATAAAAAAAGTAGTTAATTTAGGCTTTACATTATTTAATAACAATTAATAGATTACATAGTAGACATTAACAATAATTACATAGTAGACATTAACAATAAATAACTGAAGTAGAACCAAGTAATTTAAATAAATTAGATTAATTATGAAAATACTTGGATTGACCATTAAGACCAATTGCTGGAGGCTGCCGCTTATTTACGACTACAAAAAATTAAACTGACATGTATGTTGGTTTGAGACTTAATCAGAGTTACAATGAGTCAAAATCTTTGACATGGATTTTTTGGTTAGACTTTTTTTTTTCTTCTCTTGCAAATCTTGAATCTTCTCAATTGTTTCAACTTTATTTTTTTGTTGTAGGATCTAAATTTTAGTTTTTGCATTTTTTCTATTGTTTTAATATAGAAAATTATTTGAGGTTGTTCATGCATATTCTCTACTTCTTCAAAAATTTGCTTGTATATGAGTTGCTTCCACATGTCATTTTCTATAGTTTGTTGTACATGGTTAGTGTTTTGATAAGAAATTTGTTGCAACATAAATTCATAATAAAGTTTTCTCTCTTCAAGGCTCCAATACATGAAAATTTTATTAAGTTTTTTTATATCATCCACAATATCCTCAACATTCATTGCTGCAACTTCTATGTAGAGTCCATCAAAATATAACCTTTCAAGAAACTTTAATTCTTCTTCAAATTTTGTTGTTTCTTCCTTATTATAGTTAACATATCCACACTCAAAATCAATGTTATTTTATATGAAAAAACATATACTGAACCATAAACGAACTGATATACACACTTATAAAATATATGGAATAAATGAATTGATATATAACTTTTTTGTCCTCTTGTATAGAATATATTGTAGCACATGATCAGTAAAATCAAACCTAGGTATACAATATATGGAATTAATTGCTTGAAATAAATTTTTTTGTCCTCTAGTATGAAATGTAATGCAGTGCATCATTAATAAAAACAAACTCAGGTATACAAACTTATAAAATATATTAAGTATACAAACTTATAAAATATATTAGTATTTGTTTGGTTAGGTTGTATTTTTTTTTCAAAAACAATTATAAATTTTAATTGTATAATTGGAAAAGTTTAAATATTATTGATGAAAATGAGGAGACCCCCTTGCTGGAAACCAATTCAGGGTCTCTTCATTTTCAAAATTATTACAACTCCGATCTTGGGACCTGTGGGTTATGGGCCCACAAAGCCTTTCAGAATAGCTTCTCCAGTGAATCTTTAATCTTTCCATTAAACACTAACTCGCTAGGTTCATCCATATTCACACTTGTGCCGCCCCCGCGTTCAGATTCAACAATATGAATCACTGAATTCGTCCACATTAAAATCATCATTCACAGGCAGCTAATCCAAAACAGTGGACTCTGTTTCTCCCTCATACTCAAACTCCACCAAGACAGAAAACATGTCCCTTCTTCTTGTTTTTCTTCACATCGCCATCATCATCAGCAGCATCGTTGCCATTCATAGACCCCAAATTTACATCGTCGGCATCTTCATCACCTCGATTTGTTTGCTTGCCCTTCTTCCCCTTCTTCTTGCATACAAGTGAAATCTGGTTGACCTCTTCTCAGCGGTATTTTTCTGAAAACCCTTCACAAATTTCAGGTTGTAACACCTTGGCTGCAATTTCCGTGACACATTTTTAAGGAAACTTGGTGATTTCTCATAAACGCTGTTTTCATTATCGGATATTTCATAACAGAACAGAATTTGTTCTCGAGCCTTTCCGTAGCTCGATCTCCACGCCATCAGCGGATTACATTCTCTGTAGTGATGTCCATGGTGAAGTATGAAACTTTAACACAATTTGCAGGCGGCTTTCCTCATGCCCTCTTCCTGCGTGTCCGCAAGTAATTTAACTCTTAATCCATTTCATCGTTTTCCTTCCAAACTGTCCAGGCAAAAGTATTGGTCTGTATTCAAGAGAGCTTGACTCTTAACAGCAGTCATGCGAGAGATCCATGACTCACATCCATATAACAATGGGGGAATTTCAACCAATAGCGACTGTTGTTAAATCAAACCTAAAATCATGCACACTCACATGCCTATTCTATGGCATTAACATTTTCATTTTCAACTAAAAAGAAAACCAAAAAAAACATACAAGGACACAATTTCACGAAGATGAATTTTCATTATTTACAAACTCAGTTTACAGTTTTAAGGCATCTCAGCCTTAATCCAAAATTTCTCCATCAACTACATTTTGCCCGCTCTCACACTCACAGGTTCTTTCCTCTTTCCTTCTTCTTGTCTTCTCCCTTCACTCAAGATCTTTTAGTTTTTTTATACATACATTCAATTGTAACTGATTTTTTTAACTAAAATTAGTTGATTAACCGAATCTTGTTCAAGATTGCCTTCCTTGTCCATGTGGTCATCCACATGTCTTCTTTCTCTAATTTTCTTTGATTGAGGTGTCCAGATGCTCCTGCATCAGACTCCCGAGGTACAAAAAATTATGACCTCCTGGTCATATGCTCCCGAGGTACAAAATTATGACCTCCTGGTCATATGTGTTTTCTTGTCATTAGCAATTCTACCCACTGTTCACTTCTCCAGTGGAACTGCCTTCTGCCTTCTGTGAGCTGCAACCAAACCTCTACCATAGCAAGTCCTCCTTGCTACCAGATGCCCTACCAAGCTTCTCTCCTGAGCTTAGTCCTCTCGGCATCTCCGTGGTTCTCTCCTCTCGAACCAATTGAGCACTCCTGCTCCAGGTTTGCTGCAATCTTCTCACCTTCACAAAAAAAAACTACAAACAAACAAACTGTACCTCTTCTTCCTGGTACCTCTTTGCATGCAAAAACTCCTCTCCGCAGGAAATCTTTCCCGCTCTGATACCACTTGATGAAAACGAGGAGACCCCCTTGCTGGAAAACAATTCAGGGTCTCTTCATTTTCAAAATTATTACAACTCCAATCTTGGGACCTGTGGGTTATGGGTCCACAAAGCCTTTCAGAATAGCTTCTCCAGTGAATCTTTAATCTTTCCAGTAAACACTAACTCGCTAGGTTCATCCATATTCATACTTGTGCCACCCCCGCGTTCAGATTCAACAATATGAATCACTGAATTCGTCCACATTAAAATCATCATTCACAGGCAGCTAATCCAAAACAGTGGACTCTGTTTCTCCCTCATCCTCAAACTCCGCCAAGACAGAAAACATGTCCCTTCTTCTTTTTTTTCTTCACATCGCCATCACCATCAGCAGCATCTTTGCCATTCACAGACCCCAAATTTACAACGTCGGCATCTTCATCACCTCGATTTGTTTGCTTGCCCTTCTTCCCCTTCTTCTTGCATATAAGTGAAATCTAGTTGACCTCTTCTCAGCGGTATTTTTCTGAAAACCCTTCACAAATTTCAGGTTGTAACGCCTTGGCTGCAATTTCCGTGACACATTTTTAAGGAAACTTGGTGATTTCTCATAAACGCTGTTTTCATTATCGGATATTTCATAACAGAACAGAATTCGTTCTCGAGCCTTTCCGTAGCTCGATCTCCACGCCATCAGCGGATTACATTCTCTGTAGCGCTGTCCATGGTGAAGTATGAAAGTTTAACACAATTTGCAGGAGGCTTTCCTCATGCCTTCTTCCTGCGTGTCCGCAAGTAATTTAACTCTTAATCCGTTTCACCGTTTGCCTTCCAAACTGTCCAGGCAAAAGTATTGGTCTGTATTCAAGAGAGCTTGACTCTTAACAGCACTCATGCGAGAGATCCATGACTCACATCCATATAACAATGGGGGAATTTCAACCAATAGCGATTGCTGTTAAATCAAACCTAAAATCATGCACACTGACATGCCTATTCTATGGCATTAACATTTTCATTTTCAACTGAAAAGAAAACCAAAAAAAACATACAAGGACACAATTTCACGAAGATGAATTTTCATTATTTACAAACTCAGTTTACAGTTTTAAGGCATCTCAGCCTTAATCCAAAATTTCTCCATCGACTACATTTTGCCCGCTCTCACACTCACAGGTTCTTTCCTCTTTCCTTCTTCTTGTCTTCTCCCTTCACTCAAGATCTTTTAGTTTTTTTATACATACATTCAATTGTAACTGATTTTTTTAACTAAAATTAGTTGATTAACCGAATCTTGTTCAAGATTGCCTTCCCTGTCCATGTGGTCATCCACATGTCTTCTTTCTCTAATTTTCTTTGATTGAGGTGTCCAGATGCTCCTGCATCAATTATTTTTGTTAAAAATATAAAATTTAATTAGATATTGAAAAAACATTTTAAACCAAAAAGTTTACAATTTAAAAAAATCTTTAATAACAAATTCAAAATAAATGATTTTTTCTCAATAACTATCATACAATTATGGCTAGTCTTAATGAGTAATATTCATACAATAACAAATTCAAAATAAATGATTTTTTCTCGATAATTATCACACAATTATGGCTAGTCTTAATGAGTAATATTCCTACAATTATGGCTAATATTCAAATTGAAATTTGAAAACAAATTCATCTATCAAATTTGATGATTTTCACAGCATTCTGATGCGCTCACACAGATCAGCTCACAATCTAAAAAAATATTTTAAAGATTTTATAGAAAAATTAACTATATTTAACCGGCAAATGACTTGACCGTCAAATGGGCTTCTCCTGGTCATGTGAATCTAATATGTAGCAAACACTTTATGTGGGCCAAAGAACGATAAATATTTTCAAGAACCGACAATAAATGTCTCTCGGAGATGCCAAGACTGTTAGAGATGCAATTAATATTAAGCTGTACAAATCAGGCCTGGATAGTTGGTAACTTGGCACTTTCGTCTCTGCGTCTGCCGTCTTCTCTTCGACCGACCCCAAGAGCAAATACGTTCTTCAGATCTGATAACAAGAGCTATGATATTTTTCGGAAAGTAGTGGACAAAATAATTAAGTGTGTTAACTAATTAATTTCATTCTCTATTTTGAAATTCGATGAATAACAAGAAGCGCTGCAGGGCAGCAAGTCCCTGCCTTGAGCTGGTAAAAGCTTGTTGTAAGCTGCAGCCTCCCACACGAGCTTAAGGAAAACAACACTTTGTTATCTGTTCAGTGTTTTTGCCAAAGACCAATTGCTACTCGTTTTGATAATTGCTATGATTAAAATATCCATGAACAATATTCAGAAGAGCACAAATGTGAAAGAATCTAAGAGCTGAATGGATCAAGTGGCTTTTATGATAGGAATGCACGGAATGTCTTTGTACTCGCATATATGCCACACCAGATTAAGGAAAATTGTTATCTGTTGAGATCCCAACTGCTACTAGTGTTGATAACTCCTATGAACAATATTCAAAACAACACAAATGTGAAGAATCTAAAGCTGAATGGATCAAGTGGGTTTTATGATAGGGATGCAGGGAACGTCCTTGTACTGGCAGATATCAACTTAATGAAGCTCTCAAAAATGCATCAAAATTGGGGTTGTATTGTACAATATGCTCTTTTTTTGTATAGGGAGCTTGTAATACAAGCACATATCAGTATACATGTAATATAGCTTATTATGCAATTGGCTAAACACTACAAGTAATCATTCTATGTTAGGTCATGCAATGCAATTACAAGTCACAGAATAATAATAGCAAGTTTAACAATGCAAATGCATATAGAACAGAGAGTCATTGCAATGTGCGTTAAGATCCAATGGAGAGTTTTGATACGAGAGTTTAAAATACCACTGTCAAAGGCCAAAAAGAACCAGGCAAATAGAGCTTAAGATTATTACCTTCTAGGCCAGCGTATTGTTGTGAGTTAATGCAGATTAATTTGCTAAGGTTAGCAGACACTTTATGTTATTTTCGTATATGGTATGGTCGGCTAATTAGCAGTCAATCTTTATCATGTTAATCCAGATTAATTTACTAAGGTCACCATACGATTTATGTTATATTTTTATATTTTTATATTCTTATGGTCAGCCAATTAGCTAACTAGAGGCGGTTATGTTATATTTGTACATTCAAAAAAGGTATTATCAGTATTTTCTTTATGAATTTAGAATATGAGATTACAAAGTTGCATGAACTCTAATTTTTTGGCATGTGACTTTTTTCTCTTTTCATGGCACTGAATGAGATCTCTGATCAGCGCCTTTTAGGTTTTCTTTTTATTGAAAAAATTTTTTATTAATAGCAAACACGTAAGCAGTTATTTCAGGCCTTTTTACAAGAAAACAACATCTCCCACCATCTGACATAGCGAGAGGCCAAGAAAACAACATGTGCCACCATATGACATAGCGAGAGGCCAAACTTGGTTAATTTGATACCAAAATGCACCACAAAACATAAGAAGTTCTAAATTGGATAAGTAATATGTATAGGGTTTTGCATGAACAGAAATCTATTACAACTAATGATGTCAAATTCCATCTGGTCATCATAACATGGAATCAAAGTATGGGAATGCACCATAAATAACAAGAGACATGACCACTGAACATTTGATCACCGTTCGTCATGAGCCAGTATAAGCTGCATTGATACCAGGAAATGAAAATGCACTGCAAAAGTGATCCATCAAAGATTAGGAAATGGGGAAATGCTTTGTGCTGGCCATCATAACTTGGAATCGAAGTATAGGCATGCACCATAAATAATAAGGAGACATGAGCATACCATGAATAATTTCAAGATGAGCACAAATGTACAGATCGATAGACCATTGCTTGTTACCTTGCTAGACTTGTAAAGTGAGCTAGGATTTGAAGAAAGAACAAAAGAATAAGGCGTGTAACAAATACTCCGGCACCTAACTTGTAAATGAACCTACAGAAGTAATTAATCATGTGACTCAATATTTCTTCATAGACAAGAAAAACCATTGCCAAGATATACAGAGACTGAAACCATGCAGACTCTAAAATATATCAAAAGTGCTCGCCATCATAACTTGGAATCGAAGTATCGGCATGCACCATAAATAATGAGGGGACATGACCTTTCAACATCTAATCAAAACATAAAAGACATTGGACAAATAATACATATTTCATGCATTAACCTGCATTCCTCAGAGCATTCTTAATAAATATTTCATTTTTTTCAATATATTTAACTAAACAAAAATATCTATAATATAACCTTCATTCAAATGTAACAATTTCAACCATTTTTGAACTCTTAACAATTTTAATCTTTGATTTTCTCCATACACTATTATGAACCCTATGATCCTTTTTTAAACTCTATGGTCTTTTTTTAAAGCTTCGCAATGGATCCATATACATTGTGATCCCCTTAACAACTTATAAACGCCAATACTGTGAACGTAAATTAAATAAGAGGATGTTGAAACTAGTGCTATAGACGTAAATTTAATTTATTTAAAGTGAATGTTGAAAATGCTGCAAACGGGTTGTTGATTTCCTGAAGAGGTCAGCATAAAAGCCCAAAAAAAAAGTTCAACATAAACTGAAATGAATTCTATAAAAACAACGTTCCAATCAAGACATAAATACCCTGAAACGTTTGCGCTGTCATTTGCATGCCGGACACCTATAGAATAAGTTGTTCCACCAGCTCGAAGAAGTGGATTGGGTGTGGACCATGCCTGAGACCACTTGTCCAAAAAGCGGCATGGAAAAACAAACCATCCCTGCCACCACTTGTGCACGCAAACATGCTCTTTTTCCCGTGTCTCCCATATTTTATGCTGTCATTTGCATGCTCGACACCTGTAGAATACGTTGTTCCACCAGCTTGAAGAAGTGGAAATCATAGAAGAAACTCTAGCAAAATAAGAAAAAAAATTCAAGTACCAAGTTTTCCAGGAAGTAGCCCTTTCAGACTAGTACGTGGATGTGGATGAACAATCGACGGCGAACAATGGCGGGTTTGGTTATAATGCTCTCATACTATTACGTGGATGTGGTTGAAGGCAGAAAATAACTGGTATGCTATAGGGTAGTAAATGTTTGGGAGTTCGTATATATTTATCATTGGTTAAAAATACTCACTTTGCTAATGGAGCATAAATGTATGGGGCTGTATATTTCTCTGAAAATAAAGAGTTTGTCCGAGACCCCAGGTAGACACCAATGGCTGCAATCTTGCTTGTGGAGTGGAGCTGGTCCATGCCCATCCCCTAAATAGTACAATGAGGAATGACCATCCTTCCTGAATTCGGTCAAATATGTTAAGTTTAATAACTACACATTCTTCTTGCCATTGAGTTGTCTGATTGCTTCAGACATGATCTCGTTACTTACTGGCTCCCATTGAAACCAAGTAGAATTAAACTCTAGCCAAGTTTCCTTATGACACTACCCTCCAGTTTTCGAGGACCCTCCTCTGCATTTTAAGATGTTGAAAGACACATATGTGAGATTAAGCTTTTAAATACAAGTACCCTTAAATATCATCAAATCCTACCATTCAAGAGGAAAGAATGGTGTAATATTTGAGCCCTGAGCTTGTGTCCAATTCAAAATCAAAATCACATACAAGAATGGTTCTATTTTCTCTTTTCACATCTAGTACATAGATATTTCATCCTCCGAATTGAAAGCATTCGCCATGGACAAGTGAGGGAAAAATTACCTGAAGTGAACAGGAGCATAGCTGCGCAAGAACACATGGGGTTTCTCAGATTTAACATGTTGGCGAACCCATTTAGCCCATGTCTTCATTGCTCTCTGGAGTGCAGTTTCGACATCCATCTTCATGTCCACAGTATTTCCCTCCTGGAAATAACAACCCGTGCAAAAAACTTCTGTCAAAACATTTCATTCTCTTTAACTCGCATAGTTCTTTTCATCAAAAACCAAAGACTGAAAACCTCGCATACCCTCTAATCGTCTTCTCATAGTTCCACTAGTGTCATGTGTTGAAGATGAGCACATCCCCATTAGACCAAAGATGTGAAGTATAATCTAGGGTGTCGACTTTCAGCGTGGTTCAGACCTTATGAGGAGCTCCTCTAGGCGGGCGGCCCTAGAAAACCATATTCTGCTTTACCTGTCAATCACAGCCCATTTGAGGGCCTCTTCATCGTCCTCTGCGTGGATGCTCCTTCTACTGAAAGACCCAGAACAATAAGCTGCAGCGTAGCCTTCCATAAGATTGGTCATAAAGACAGCTAGTGATTTGGTGGTAAAGACAACGAGTGACAAGTGGTCAACATGCACATACCATAGGTAAGTGATATTTCTTCCAACATCAGTGCAAATAGAATTTAATTTCTTCGACTAATGCTAGCATTAATTTACCTTTAGTTTACCTTCTCTAAAATGTGATGGGAACACACCAATATAACATATGTTTTGGCCTTCCCGCGCCTCGGGAAGAGGCCAAATAAGACTGTAAAAGCAATTTCCTAAGTTGTAAAAATTTCAGAGCTAAAAACTTTGGTTATTTGTCGTACATTTCCTATACGGATTAGCCCACTTAGGTTATTTGCCATACATGTACAATGCGGATTAGCCCAGACTAATGCTAAAAAGGCATTTTCGATTACTATAGTCACAGCCGCCTGTCGGGAGGGACTAAAAATAATATCAAGAGTTTCACTCAGCTCGCTATTATCTATAACATCCAAAAGATTCCGAAAATCAATATTTAGGATAAGGATAGCAATAGTAAAGACTCCGTCGAAAAGTTAAATTTGGATAATTACAATTAGTTAAGATTACATGTGCATTCTGACCCAGCGATTGGATCATAAAAATTTTAAGTTTTTGAGGAAATGTCTCGGTATACTCATAACCCAACAGTTGAAATTAAATGGGAGTGTTGAAATGTAATTTCTATGTGCGGCATTTAATTGATGAAAACAACGTGTTTCCATCGGACCCCTTTTGTTGAGGTACTCATTTTCCTACAAGGGGCTCCGCCAATGTACACTTTTCGATGTGTGTCCATTGTACTTTTCCAAAAACCACTTTTTATCATAGCATATTGTTCATTTGGTTTGGGCAAGCGAGTTGGATTAAAAATAAGGTTGTCCACCATTGATTGCATCCAAAACTGCGTACAGGCTTGCACCAAACACATTACGTGAAGTTTTGGGTACGACATAGTAAAAAGCATGTAAGTTTATTTTATTGTTGCATATGTAATGTATTTTTTTTAGTTGTGTATTGTAATGCAAGGGAAGAAACGCACATCACTGCTAAGCAAAAACAGAGCAGAGGGCGAATGTAATTTTGTTAAAAAGGGAAATGCAATGTAAATGAAGCAGCGTGACGAAAATATATGCAGCATGAAAAGTGCATATGTATTTTTTTTTTTGATTGAAATGTAATGTGAAGAATGCAGAGGGGATCTGTAAGAGTTTTATTTTACAGAAGTAAATGTAAGATTTTTTTTACAGCAGTGAATGTAAAGAAATTTTACACACAGTAGTATAAAATTTCTAAAAGAGACAGAGTAATCTTTTCGTACGGAACTCGAAGTTTTTGGTGAATCTCTCTATTAAGAGGAAGAACCTTTTGTAACAGGTTGTGTTAATGAATACAAAGTGTTTTTATGTGTCAGATATCTGTCTTCTGAGAAATAAATTATAGCTTCCATGTGTTAACATCCTGTGGCAAAAACAGAGTATTACTCTCTCTTCAGTGATTTTGTTTTGGAATTTACCAGAAAATTCCCAACAGGAAAAAATATAGAAACCTTCTTTATAGCAATTAGGATTATCATTTTGACCTATCAAAATATTGATTAAAATTTTTGAATACAAAACCTTCTTTTATTTGATTTAATAAATAGAGAAAACAGAAGAATATAAAGGCTTATTTATGTCAAAATATTGATGAAAACTTTTTAATACAAAACCTTCTTTCATTTTATTTAATAAATAGAGAAAACAGAAAAATATAAAAGCTTTTTTCATTTTAAATAAAGTAAGCATTCCTATTTTAATTGTAAATTGAGAAAATATTTCAAAATTTTACAAACAAGACTGAATCTAAACTGTTTACCTATTTATTTAATTTTAAATTAAAATCGGCAATCTCCATAAATTTAACATTTCTTAATACTAAATTTATCCCTAATACAAATTCCAAAAATATCGCAGAGGTATAAAAACCAAAAAAACCTAGTTGCTATTCAGCTGCATGTTTTCACTCTTTGAATCATCGGTTGATCCGCCTCGCGACACTTTAGTACTCTATTTCATTATCTGTAATGATAAGGATTGCAATGTGGAAGAAATAAACCAGAATAAATTCAAAATAAAAAATGTAGTTAATTTAGGCTCTACATTATTTAATAACAATTAATAGATTAGATATTAGATTACATAGTAGACATCAATAATAAATAACTGAAGTAGAATTAAATAATTTAAATAAATTAGATTAATTATGAAAACACTTGGATTGACAATTAAGACCAATAGCTAGAGGGTGCCCCTTATTTACAACTACAAAAAAATAAACTAAGATGTATGTTGGTTTGAGCCTTAATCAGGTTTACAATGACTCAAATACTTTGACATGGATTCTTTGGTTAGACTTTTTTTTTCTTCTCTTCCAAATCTTGAATTCTCTCAATTTTTTCAACTTTATTTTTTTGTTGTAAGATCCAAATTTTAGTTTCTGCATCTCTTCCATTGTTATAGAAAATTATTTGAGGTTGTCCATGCATATTCTCTACTTCTTCAAAAATTTGATTGTATGTGAGTTGTTGCCACATGCCATTTTCTATAGTTTTCTCTTCATCGTGAGTCTTTTGATAAGCAATTTGTTGCAACATAAGTTCATAATAAAGTTGTCTCTCTTCAAGGCTCCAATAGATAAAAATTTCATTAAGTTTTTTTAAATCGTCCACAATATCCTCAACATTCATTGCTGCAACTTCTATGCAGACTTCATCAAAACATAGCGTTTCAAGCCATGCTTCAAGAAACTTTATTTCTTCTTCAAATTTTGTTGTTTCTTCATTATTACGGTTAACATCTCCACACTCAAAATCAATGTTTATATGAAAAAAATATGCAGAACCATATGGATTATGTTATCCCTGCTTTGTAATGATAGTTTTCTCTACTTCCTCTTCCTTCTTTGCCCGTGGTGTTGCATCATAATACTTATCTTCAACTTCTTTACCAACCTTTGTTGCATCAAACATGTTGTCTACCACTTGGCTTCAAACACAAGTGAGATTATGTCACCAAATAACAACATATCAATGAGATGTTTATGTTATATCATATCCAACCACTCATCCCTATTTACTTGTTCTTCATCAAAGTTAACAACAAAAATTTTAATTGTTGGATCCACCATATCATTTGATTTGGTTCAATGGAAAATTCACTATCTTTTGCAAGATCTATTGTTTGATCCACTAAATCGTCATCCACTTGTGGCTAAGCTGTTATAGACATATTTGGGTAATTCAACCCCAATCTTATATGTCAATAAACTAGGGCTCTTCAACCTATAAAAGAGTTGCCTCATACCCTAAAAGAACATGATTATCTGATTACATCATTCCCCAAAAGTTCTACCTGAGAAACCATCCAGAATTGGCCTAAACTGGACCACACTAACTGCTCCACTGTCACGGTGCGATGCATACTGATTTTTACACTAGCTAGGTGTGATTCATACTGATTAGGCCTTTTAAAGAGTGCGATCGACGAGGATGGACAAACGTCTGAGATATTTTGCTAAGTGGATGCTCATGCAATCTTATAGAAACTTCTCTTATGACCCTTTCCTCTCTGAATTTGCCCAGGGATGAGTAAGAGATCCAAGAAATCTCCAAGTGGAACCAATTGTAACAAGTGTAATCAATTGTAGCAAGTGGAATGACACTAATCAAAAACCCAGATATGACTCACACCCTTGCAGACATCTATAAATGGACACCTCATCTAAGAGATCCAGGGGTTGGAATATTGTGAATTGTAAGGAAGTGCTGATAGTTTGTGTTTGAGATAAGAGCATTATATTGTTGGCATGATCTTGCTATTTCATGAGGTGAAGAGGGATTGATGCTAAGAGGACGATGCTGGATCATACAATTCGGTTGTAATTCTCCCTTCTATTTAATAAAGTTATTTAAATTTTCTTCAATATAATTGTGCACTTGTGAATAATATTATTTGTGAATGCCATTGTATGTTCATTATACATCTAATTTTGTAGTGTTTATGTTACAATAGATCAAGATGTTTTGATGGTTCTTTGCTACTATGTTTCTACAAGTACTCTTCAAGCTGGATAAGTACGGAGAGGAGTTGCAAGCTCTGTTAAGGGGGATAAATATCAAGCAAAGGATTAAGAAAAATTTCCAGGTTGGTCCACTCATCTTTCTCTTATCCATTGTGCATAGAAGAAATGGTTGAATTACTTTGAACTATTGTTTCTAGGGTAGCTACCAAACTTAAAGGGCTAGTTGATCGAAAAAACAATAGTTTTCCTAGAAACAAAATGGCGACTCCATTGGGGATCGAATATAAGTTTACTAGTTGTTATTCTGTGTTTTATAAACTATAGATAGAGCATGAAGTCAGCCAGGTAGCCTTCGAACTACTCTTGCTCTGCAATTGCATAGTAGATGAATGCTACTTCAGTCAATCTCTGGTTTAGTTTATGAATTAAACATTTGACTTACAAGAATTCAAGATGCCCTTTCAGTACCCCAGTAACCTCTCAAGTCATTCCTCTATACTTTTCTCTTTACTGTCCATTGTAGCTCAGCTTAACTCACTAAAAACAGCTGCAAATTTGAGCCAAAACCCTTTTCAGTTGCACTCCCTCGCCCATCGCACTGTCTGTCACTGTCAACCAGTATGCATCGCACGTCCCAAGTCTATAAAGTGTGACGCATCCCTATTTCTGTGAAGCCTCGGTGCGATAATTGACTGAACCTATTTCTATTCTAGAAATTTGGGATTTTTGTCCTTGTTTTTTAGTTTTGTTTAGTTGTTTTTGCTGCCTATGAACAATACCTCATTACTGAAGCCTTCACATAGATCAGGCTCCATTGATTAGGATTAGTAAATGTTTTTATGTATTTGTCCATCATTTAAAATCCTTTTTTGAAAAGTTCCTCAAATCGAACTGTCACTTTGGCACAAAAAATGTCGTAGCTGTTGTTTTGTGTCAAAAAGAGAAGTGTCATGGATTCTTCCTTCCCTGGATATTCGATTGAACTTTTTGTCATGTATTTGATTTGAATTGTTGATATTCAAAGTGTCAAAAGCATTTTATATTCAAAATTGAAAAGTGTCGTTTATTCTTCCTTTCTATCTTCAAAAAAAATTATCGAAAATGTCGCTTTGAGTAAAATATTTCAGATTTTTGCTACACTTTTTTTTGCTTTTTTGGCATTTTTCGCATTAAGGGGAATGAAAAACAAATACATTTCTTTGCATTTGCATTTATTTTGTGTGCAAAAAATGATATAGGAAAGTGCATTAGTGTGTGCTCTTTTCTCTTTGTTTGAAAGAATCGTAATTTTCTTTCCCTAGTAGCTAGGATTTTCATTCCTTAAAACAAACAAAGATTGTTTATCATTGTAGATTGCATTTTAGGAATTTTAAATCAACATCATGTGGTGAACCATTAAAAAGTAATATTTAAATAAGATAAACTCTAAAATAAATCTCAATGAACCTAACAACGCTTTGGAACTTAATGCAACACATCTAGAGGTCTAGGCTAGAGACGTGTTTGAGTGTCATAAAAACTAGTAACTATCGTTTTCATCGAAGGTTGGGTGATTCCTCCTCCTTGATATGACAAGTGCTAACATGGACTTGTTCTCCTCGTACCGTCGCGTATATATTGGAAGACCACAATAGGTTTATATCCTTTATCCATGGGAAGTCGAGTGTACCGCCCTATCGATCGCAATGCACTGAACATAGCATTCGAGAAGATTGACTGCCATACATAAGTCCTTGGTAATTTCTCTTTAATTTACCACCAAGGTTTATATTGCAGTTTTGTGATTGGTTTGGTAATCCCTCTATCTAGATTTTTCAGAGTAGCCACTTTCATTCATTTTCGACTCTTTAAAAGAAAAGGTCCATTTGAGCATTTATCACTTCAGGCTCATTAAAAATAGAAGGGGAATGGAGTCATCTTTACCTTTTTCTTGACTCTTAAAAACTGAAAAAGAAAAGTTGTGTCAAAGTGTCATTAAAATTAATTCAATTTAGAATAACATCCCTTGTTTCTTAGTCGATCTTAGTTTGAGATATATGGAGACAAATCTGAGATCCACCAATTAAGGAATCCCTTTTGAGGGAAATCTTAGTCCTTTTTCTTCTTGGGGAAATATTGGTGCTTTGTATATGGCCACATTATCCCTCTCGGGAATTATAATTGGCCTGCCAATATGGCTATTCTTAACCTTTGTGGCTCAAAATACCGTGATTAATTCACAATTGAATCAACACCCAATTGATACTGAAGTTAACCCTTCAACTTATTCTTCGTTTCTTTCTCCCTCCCCTTCTTCCTCTTCGCTTGGTGAAAGTACCGATGCTAGTAACCAAGTGACTAAGAAGAAGAAGAAAGGGAAGGAGAAGAAGAAGAGCCAATTCAGCAAGGGGGTGACCATGCATCATCTGGTGAAAATCTGCACACTAGACTTTCAAAACCTAGATTTCCATGCATAGTTTGTAGAGGAGACCATTTTCATTGAGATTGTCCACGATTTGCTCAGATCTTGAGAGAATGGTCCCCCCATTCGCACCACCCGGTGTCATCAACCTCTAGTGATCATGTTGACAACACATCATCAACTAGTAATAGTGAAGTTCATGGACAGAAAGGAAAGGTCAAAGTTCCATGCAGGTTATGCGAAGGGAACCATCCCTTCATTGTTGTCCTTTTTTGGATGAAGCCAAAAGTGTATTGGATAACCCACCGAGCGACTTCCAAATGGTTACCAGAAACTCTCCCCACGTCATTTACTAGTTTAAAAACTAACTGACTTAAATCAACCGTCGATTAAAACCAATCTCTCTGATAGTGAATCTCATGAGTCCATACCTAACCAAAGCCAACATCTCGAGGTGGTGGTTGACCCAATTATACCTTCAGAAGATCATACCCTTCGCAAAGAGATTGAGAACAATACCGTTCAATTTCTTTTTGTTACTTCAGAGTCCGACGAACTTGGGGAAAATCCGCCCATTCCTTCACAACAGGAGGAAAATCCCCTTGTTCTTGTAAATCAAGGGGTTAATTTTCTTGTTTATTTGGTACCCCCTCCAAGTAGTCTAGTCACTTCCTTTGATTGGAATTGACTAGCAAGATCTTGCCTTCCTTCTTTTGTACCATTCCAGATCATAGTACAAGTTTAAGAAATGATTGTGTCTATCACTATCATAGATGAAGGTGCATTAGTGAGTATCCTTTCCTCAACTACTTGGAAAACACTTGGTTCACCATCGCTTACGCCTATTACACAAAATTTGTTAGGCTTTAACAAAGGAACCAGTTGACTGTTAGGGATCCTTCCTAAGTTACCAATCACTTTGGGAGGGAAAATCATTCAGCTCAATGTGATGGTAGTCTCGGGACCGTTAGATAACAATCTACTCCTCAGATGTGACTATATTTGTAACATGGAAGTTATTGTTTCAACACTCTTCTCAGTGATGTGTTTCCCACATGAAGGCAAGATTATCACCATTGACCAGCTTTCATTTCCTAGTTCAAGCATAACTCCAATTCAATGATCATCCCTAAATGGTTATTTTACATCGACAGTATCCCTTCAACCTTCATTCCATCCACCTGATTTCTAGGAGTAGTTTCGTGAATGTAACGAAGCTTAGGGGGCATGCACCCTTGTCTATTCTATGGACGAACCTAGTTGAAAAGGTAAGTTTCCCTATAGGTTATTTGATTGGTCTAACACAGCATTCACCTTCATTTATTCTATGGACAAAGCCAACGAAGTATTTTGTCTATTCTGCACACGAAACATGTAGGTTATGTGATTGGTCTAACACACCATTCACCTTTGTCCATTCTACAGATGAAAGCATTCTACCTAACCACAGAAATTTCCATATGGCTATAGGACACTCTCTTTTTCATTATGCTGGTGGCATGCAAACCTTTTTTCAATTTCATCTTTTAGCTTTTTAACTGTGTCGTTTCTAGCTTTTTAGTTTTGTCTCTTTTAGTTTTTTTAGTTTTGTTGTTTCTAGGTCGCATTAAAAAAAAAATGAAATTGAAACTGAGCATAGTTCCCCCATGGTTTAAGATTGTTAAAAAATAAACCTACCACCAAGCGTAGTTCCCCCATGATTAAAGCTCGTTAAAAATGAACCCTCTTGGAGTGATTAACCTTTATGATTGCCATGACTATCAGCCTTTTGAGCCTTGGTTGTGTACCACCCATCACCTACATTCTTTTGGCTGATCAGACGCTTCCACTTGGTTCTTTCCCCTTTTTGAGGAACAATTTTGATGAGTGGTCTTTTTAGCCAGCCTCTTCATAGAATTCACCATGTCTTGATAAGTTCGAAGATTACTTGGAACCAGTTGCTACCCTAGACACCACTCGTTCCTCAAAATTGAGTCTCCTTTAAACCCTTTTCAAACTCATTAAATATGAAAATATTGTCGAGCAATTGGCCCTTCCATCTCTTTAAAGTGCTTGGAAATGTCATCCCTCCTATATAATTTTATACTCTTTCAGACTCGAGGGATTTTCCTACGAAAAAGTTCGAGTGCTTGTCTTTTTTGGCTCGTTAAAGTGATCAGAAAAGTCATTCCTTTTGCATTATTTTATCCTTTTTCTGGCTTAAGGGATTATTCTACGAAAAATAGCTTATGGAGTTTCCTTTTCATCCCTTTTCAAACTCTCTAAACATGAAAAGGACTGAGTTATCCTTGTCGTTAAACTCATTAAAACAATAGCGACAAACTTATCCATTCTAGACAAGGCTGAGCTTTATTGTCCCTATACTCATTAAAACATAGCGACACGTTTACCCGAAGGGAAAATTATAGAACAAGCATATGTTATCCTCCTCAAGCTTGAAAAAAATAAAGAGGTACTAGTCAACAATGACTAGGGAAAAAGGGAAGAAACTTGAAGAAATTTATGGTAGCAGGTCGCTCTAGAACATCACACTTTCACTGCATCACCATTATTGAGTTGGGTTGGGTTATTTCATTCACCAATCATCTAAGAATTGGTCTTCCATATCATCCATATTTTGGGGTTAACACTACCAATCCATCTTACTGTCGCTGATATGTCCAAGAGAAGTCATTTAATTGAGAAACCACAATTTAGTTAATGCCTCATCCACTGCCATACTTCCAACTTTCATCTTTTCATGACCGCCATTCCTGAACCTTGTGTCGTGAGATCGTTTTCACCTCCGGAAATCATTTGCATCATTTCGTGCCATAGATGTGGGATACAACAAGGCCCTCCTATGATGAGTCGCTTCTTGTTTACTTTAGCTCTTTACCCAAGAAGTTGACTTAGAAACACCCCTTTCAGTGCTTTGAAGCTTGCATGCCTCAATGGCAAGTTTCTCACTTCCGGCAACAAGTTGACATCAATGACCTTCGACCGAAAGATTTTGAGTGGTGTTCGACATCGGATCATAAATTCACACCATGTGAATTGTACTGTAGTACCTTCAGGGTCATTATCACTATTGGTCATTCCTTTCGCACATGTTAACAACTTACATTATTGGCTGGTAATCAGGTGATGTCTTTCCATGTTCGACTTCAAAAAACCTCTTCACATGGGTTGACTTGTACATCGGGAAAAGATTGAACGAGTTTGAAGACCCCGGATCTAGTTTCATGCATTAGGGATATGATATATTCAGCGATATAAAGACATCAAATGTACCAAGAAGCTGCACAGATGGTCATCCGAGCCAAGAATGATGACTCTACATCTGAAGAATCATCAGACGATTATCTGATCTATGTACATGAAATGAATTTATAAAGTTGAGCATGGGAATGCCTGCCTCATCTAGATCATGAAAATTATATTATGATGATATATTGTATTGTATCTTATACAATTCACCTTCTAGTTCGAAACCTCGAATCCTCATGATAAAGCATTTCACCCGACATCAAGGTTTACGAATTCATGCTTTAGGGGGAAACTATTATAGACCTATTTGGGCACTTCAACCCCAATCTTATATGTCAATAAACTAGGGCTCTTCAACCCCTAGAAGAGTTGCTTCATACCCTAAAATAACATGGTCATCTGATTACATCATACCCCAAATGTTCCACGTGAGAAACCATCCAGAATTGGCCTAAATTGGACCATACTGTCTGCTCCACTATCAGGGTGCGATCCATACTGACTTCTAGACTAGCCAAGTGCGATGCATACTGATTAGGCCTTCTATAGGGTGTGATGGGCAAGGATGGACAAATGTTTGAGACAATTTACTAAGTGGATGCTCAAGGAATCTTCTAGAAACTTCTCTTATGACATTTGTCTCTCTGAATTCGCTCAGGAATGAGTAAGAGATCCAATAAATCTCCAAGTGGAACTAATTGTAAGAAGTGGAATCAATTGTAACAAGTGGAATGACACTAATCAAAACCCTAGAGATGACTCACATCCTTGCACACATCTATAAATGGATCTCTCATCTAAGAGATCCAGGGGCTGAAATATTGTGGAATGCAAGGAAGTGCTAATAGTTTGTGTTTGAGATAAGAGCATTGTATTGTTGGTGTGATCTTACTATTTCATGATGTGAAGAGGTATTGATGCTGGGAGGATGATGCTGGATCAGACAACTGGGTTGTAATTCTCCCTTCTATTTAATAAAGTTATTCAAGTTTTCTTCCATACAATTGTGCACTCGTGAATGTTATTAATTGTGAATACCATTGTATGTTCATTATACATCTGATTCTATAGTGTTTATGTTACAATAGATCAAGATGATTTGATGGTTCTTTGCTACTATGTTTCTACAAGTACTCTTCAAGCGGGATAAGTACGAATAGGAGTTGCAAGCTCTATCAAGGGGGAGAAAAATCGACCAAAGGATTAAGCGGAAGTTCCAGGTTGGTCCACTCATCCTTCTCTTATCTATTGTGCATATAAGAAATTGTTGAATTACTTTTAACTATTGTTTCTAGGGTAGATGCCAAACCTAGAGGGCTAGTTGATTGAAAAGACACTAATTTTCCCAGAAACATGAGCACAATGAGAGTTATCAGCATCTATGTGATCTTTCTCTTCAACTGGTAACACACCATCATCATTGCCATCCATTTTTAAGTGCGATTCACCAAACTCTTCATCCTTTTGTAGATTTTTTACTTTAGATCAACCTTCCTTTTCATCTTCAACTTGATTACTCCCCCTTACACCAAAAATCCTCTCAAGGATATACAAATCCTCCTTTGTTGTCTTTGAATATGTAATGAGGAGAGGAATGTTGTTATCTACAAATTCCTTTATTCATTTTAATGCGAAGACATTTTTTTACCTTTTGGCTTTTAATTCTTTCAAGTAGATCAGAAATAGCTCTTCTTGTTGCTTTGAGTTTCTTATCCTCTTGATTTTTCCCATTTATTAAACTTTGACTAATGAAAAATTCACACGCTTCACTATTAATAACTTCTATAAAACAAGTAATTCTACAAATTCACTCAATTAATTCAGATTGCAAACTAAAAGCTCTACCAACTTGGGATCTCACAATAATGGCTCTAGTACATTCCAAACAACATACTCCTATAGATTCCACTGAGTTTTTAATCCATGTATGGAAGACCTTCTAAAAAAATATTAATTTAAATGAAATTGCCAATGCAACAATGCCCCTTCTTTTTTTAAATAGACTTGAAAAATAACAGATTTGAATGTCTTGTTTTTAAGAAATATTCATCTATTCTGAAATGAACTGTAAACCAAGCCCTTTTAAAAATTACATGAACCCTTTTAAAATAATACCATCGCCCTCTGTTCTTCCCATGTATTCAAAAATTAAACCATTAACAAAAATAACACATGCGTAAATACCTTAAATACCTTTGTTGTGAACTTTTTAAAATCAATTCATTGTTAGAGCAGGGCATACATAACTCACAACAGATTCATACTCGAGGAATTAGATGGAAATAGCAAAGAATAATTCACAGAGACAGACAAATGGAGAAACAACAAGATTACTCAATCGGAAACAATGGAATAGATAAAACAATCACTGGAGAATAGAAATCACTTCGCATTACATAACAGGCTTGGGCCTTCACTTGTTTGCTTTCCTTGACAAGAGAAATTACAAATTTATAGAGGCAGAAGAAGGATCTATAATCCTATATGTGATTCAGACAGAGATCTAGAATGATATAGAAACTAATGGTGGTGGAGAAGAATCTAGAATCGTGCATGTGATTCTAGAAACTACTGGCGGTGTAGAAGGATCTAGAATCCTACATGAATTTGCCTTCACACTTAACATTCTCCCATTTGAAGCCAAATATGAATCAAGTCACACCGAGTCCTACCATGCCTCTACATAACTCATGTTTATTTCGTGTAGAATCTTAGTGAGCATATCAACAGGGTTCCTATCTGTATGGATTTTTTCCAAGGATAATTGTTGTTCCTCCAACACATGCTTGATCCAATGGTACCATAAGTCAATGTGCTTGGTTTTTGAATGAAATATTGGGTTTTTCAGCAAGTAAATGGCACTCTGAATATCACAATATAACACATACTTTTCTTGCTTTATTCCTATCTCTCCTAGGAATCGCTGCATCCACAACATCTCTTTACAAGCTTCTGTTGTAGCTATGTACTCTACTTCTATTGTAGAGAGGGCTACTATTCTTCATAGCCTTGACACCCAAGATACAATTACACCTGTAAAAGTATACAAATAACCTGTAGTGGACTTTTTGGTATCCATACCTCTAGCCATATCCGCATCTTTAAATACTTCAAGCACAGTCTCATCATGACCAAAACATAAACAATAATGACTAGTACCCTTGAGATATCTCAAAATCAATTTTACTGCTTGCCAATGTGGTTTTCCTATATTGGCAAGGAACCTACTCATTACTCCAACTGAATATGCAATGTCTGGTCATGTGCATACCATGGCATACATCAAACTGCCAACTACTGAAGCATAAGGAATCTTGCTCATCTCTTCTTTCTCCTTGTCATCACTACGACATAATTCAGTACTCACCTTGAAGTGGGCTACTAAGGGTGTACCAACTGGCTTGGCATCCTTCATATTAAACCTCTCGAGCACCTTCTTGATATATTTTTCTTGTGACAGCCACAACCTTTTGTTTTTCTTGTCACGCATTATCCGCATGCCCAATACATGTTATACTGGTCCCAAATCCTTCATTTCAAATTTGCTACCAAAATATTTCTTCAACCTATTGATCTTATTCTTATCTTGCCCAATAATCAACATGTCATCCACATATAATAATAATATGATATACTTTCCTTGATCATACCTCTTGATATAGACACAATGGTTAGCTTCCAACCTCTGAAAACCATGTTCCAACATGAATGAATCAAATTTCTTGTACCGTTGTCGAGGTGCTTGTTTCAACCCATAGAGACTCTTCTTCAACCTACAAACAAGGCATTATTTTCCTTTTTCTATGAAGCCTTCTGGCTACTCCATATAAATTTCATCCTCCAATTCACCATGAAGGAATGTCGTTTTTACATCTAACTGTTCACATTCTACGTCTAAAGCAGCAACTGGCCAAGAATGACTCTAATGGATGACATTCTAACAACAAGTGAGAAATTTTAGTGAAGTCAATACCTTCTTTTTGGGCAAAACCTTTCACCACCAACCTTGCTTTATACTTCTCCTTCTTTTATTCACCTTCATGCTTAATCATGTAAGCCCATTTGTTTTATAGAGCCTTTCTACCTTTCGAGAGGTTTACCAACCCCCAAATTTTATTTTCTAGCAAAGAGTTTATTTCTTCTTCCATTTCTTTCTTCCATTCTTTACTGTGCTCGAATTTAGAATCTTCAAAACAACTAGGTTCACCTTTATCAGTCAATAAAATATAGTTTGAAGGAGGATACCTTTGTGAAGGCTTATGAGGCCTAGAAGATCTGTGAACCAACTATGGTGGTGTATTATCAGGTTGATTCTCCTGTAAAGGTTCCTGCACGATTCCTTCTTCTTGTTATTCATCATTTTCCACTTGTTGTTCTTCATGCTCCTAAATTTGTTGCTCATTTTCTTGTATTGGTGGTATGTTTTCCTACGGCTCCTCAAACCTATCAATAACCTTCTTGACCTCCAACTCACCTATAGTCCTCTCGAACATTTCTGACTCATTAAATATAACATTCTTGCTTCTAATAATTCTATGTTTGACTGGATCCCATATACGATAACAAAAATCTTCATCCACATATCCCAAAAAAATGCATTTCATAGATTTATCATCTAGCTTAGTTCTATTTTATTTGGGAATATGTATGAATGCTTCATGTCCAAAGATTTTCAAGTGAGAATAATTCAAATTCTTACTAGTTCAAACTTCTTCAGGGATACTTCCATCCAAGGTTGTGGTCTGTTATGAAACTAGCCCACAAAAATATAGAAAAGATAGATCAACTCCTTAGAATTCAGCCTCTTCGAGGGGGCGACCTCCTTTACATTACACAAATGAATGATTCTTTGATGACTCAAATGAAAAAACCTTCTTTCTATATATAGGAGTCTAAGGAGTAACAACATAACCCAACTAACCTAGCAATAATAATATAAAGGCACAAAAATAACAATAGAGGGATTCTATGGGGACAATAGGAACACAACAATATTAATAAGGGATAGAGCTACAATAGTAATGGGGTAATCACTAGTATTATAGGGACCTAACATGCCCCTCTCCTTCAAAAAGGTGTTGTCCTCAATGCTTGAGTAGTTCTAGATGCTTCTGTATAAAATTCGCATCCTCCCATCTGGAATATTCAACGGATAAGTTCTTCTACTTGATGAGAAACTCCGAA
>APFE030832340.1:43819-56174 GCA_000404065.3 Pinus taeda
GATCCATGAACATCAAATAATCATCAAGTATATGTAAATCACCCAATCTCCTTATACAATGAACCAATGAATCACCCAATTCTTCAGAATGCTGTAAACAGAAAGGTAATACCAGACATCTAAACCCAGAATTCTGCAGCAATAGATAAAAGACAGTCAACAAACGTTTCAAGATAAGACCGCAACTTCACCAACAGGGGCCTGCGTATATCCGCAGCTCTTCTAAGTCTGAACTGTGTAGATCCGCACTGGTCGTTCTTCTGCTCTATGTACTTTTCTTCAGATCTGCACCTTTACTTTCTGACTTACAGCGTACATCCACACAGTGCCTTCTGCTTTCCTGCGTACCTTGCACTCCACCTTTTTCTGTGCTGCTTGCGCCCCGCACTGTGCCTTCTCCTTTTCTGCATAACCCGCACTGCACCTTTGGCGGCGCTGCGTACCCCCACACTGAGCCTTTTATTGCACTGCGTACCCCCGCACTGAGCCTTTTACTGTGCTGCGTACCCCCACACTGCGCCTTCAGATCATCTGCGGACTTCTGATTAGGGCCAAATTTACAGTCCTTCAATGTGCCACAGTCAGTCAGATCCACAGATCTGCTCATGCGCCCGAGAGATCACGACTCATCAATAGATTCGCCTTAAGTTTGATTTAGATCTAGCTTTTAAAATCATTCACCCAAAATTTTAGATCTTAAGATATTCAAATTTTACAAGTATGTGGCCAAGAGATCTCCTTTCCTTTTTATAGGCAAGCCTTTCACAATACCATGGTCCAAAACCATAATAACACAATACCATGAACCCAATACCTTGGATCAATATTTGTATATGCAATACCACGGACCAAAACCATAGGATCAAAAAAACTGTCGGACTAATACCATGAACCATTCATGAAGATTCCCACGTGCATGCGATTTTATGCATTGGATAGAGTGAAACTGGGGTCTGCACCTTCTGAGTGGAGAACCTGCATGCATGTCCGCACCCCTTGGATGGCGTACCTGCGGGTTTGCAGCTTCTTCTAGGATTACCTGCGGGTATCTTAATTTCCATGATTTTGAGTGCTTGAACTGAGATCTGGCACAAGAGTGAGTTGCCATCAAGTACAAAACTTGTACCATAGAGCCAAACCAAAATCATAATGCCAACAATATGTGCTTCAGAATTTGTCACCACCACCTGGCATGACTAGAAACAAAAGTAGAACTCTCAAATTAAAGGCTGCTAAGTTTTGCATTCTAAATTCTACACTTTATTGGAAAGATGTCGGTGGCGTTCTGTTGAATTGTTTGGTGGAAGAAGAAGCAAATCAGGTCATGGAGGATTTCCACAAAGGAGATTGTGGTGGTCCCCTTTTCTGGAAAACGATGGCAAATAAAATTCTGAGAGTGGGGTACTATTGGCCAACATTATTTGCTGATGTATTTAAGGTTGTAAAGAGTTGTCATAAATGTCATATTTTTGAAGGAAGGCAGAAATTACAGCCTTTTCCGCTTAAGCCCATTGAGGTGAGTGCCCCTTTTCAATAGTGGGGGTTGGATTTCATTGATGAAATTCATCCCGCTTCTTCCAGTCAGCATCGGTGGATTCTCACGACAACAGATTATTTTACGAAATGGATCGAAGCAATTCCCACCAGACAAGCTACAGATGCAGTAATTATTTCATTCCCAGAGAATAACATTTTGTCTCGTTTTGGTTGCCCAAATAAGTTGATCAATGATAACGTGGCAGTTTTCAAATCAAAGAATATGATTGAGTTTTGTAACAAGTATAAAATCATTTTGGGTCACCCAACTGCCTATCATCCGCAAGGCAATGGGATGGCAGAGTCTTCTAACAAATCTTTAGTCAACATCATTAAGAAGCTGCTAGAAATCAACAAGAAGAGTTGGCATAAGAAGTTGGTCAATGCACTTTGGGCAGGTCGGGTCAATCAGAAGAAATCCAGTGGTATGTCCCCCTTTGAGCTTGTTTATGGAATTGATACAGTGTTTCCTACCTCTCTCGCAGCTCTGGTAGTCAAACTTCCTCAGGAAGCCAGCAGTGAAGAAGATCATATGCACAGAAGACTAAATCAAATGATCCATTTGCAGCAGACAAGAGAAGAAGTTTTCCTAAACACATCTAAGCTGCAGGAGAAAATTAAGAAAATCTATGACAGAAAAGCAAAGGTGGAAAAATTCCAATTGGATGAAGTGGTGCTGAAATGGGATGCAAGAAATGAGGAAAAAGGTAAGCACGGTAAGTTTGAAAATATCTGGAAAGGTCGTTTCAAAATTGTTGCATATCGTGGTTAGAATGATTTCTTTCTAAAGGAGATGAATGGAGAAGACAATCCAGGAGGGCCGGTCAACGGTCGGCTACTCAAGCGGTACCATTTCTGAAAATTTTTATGTTGTTTATGTTAGCACCTAAATCCACCTTAGGCTGAAGGAAGGCAAAATTCAGGGTAACCACAAACTACGCTTAGTCTGGTAGCTAGCCCTAACAGAGCAGGAGAGGGCTCTCTTCGAGTCACGCTTAGCGAATAAGTAAACGAAATGGTCTGAGATGACTTACAATGAAATATTGATCTTAGGCTAGTAAGTAAATATGGATACAAGAGGAAATTTTTGATAAATGACTGAGTTTCTGGGATGTATGGGACCAAAGAATAGCAATGAGCAGAGAATTTAATACAAAGGCATAGATTACTTCGTGAGGCAAGATAGGTGGAAAGTCTAGCAATTTAGTTTGAAATAATGTGGAATGGAGGAATTTCTTAGGAGGGTGAAAAGGGCATAAGTACATGAATCCTTTTCAACAGAAGAAGAACACTGAACATGAAATTTTCCCACAAGCAGAGCAATATAAATGAATTCTACCTTATCTAACTTAGAAAATTTCACTAGAAATGAATATGAAATGAACTGAGAAAATAACGAAATACATATGAAACATAAGAGACATTTTCTACACTCACAACCACATGAATCTCATGAAACAGAGCCACCGCCTTTCATTAATCCTCTATCAAAATATACAATGAAGAAATAGAGTTTCTTTCCCACAGTATCCAGAAATTACAAGCCAACCAACCATTTGCAAATGGTTTGCATACAATAAATATAACATGCCATGAGGAGATAGAATGACCAAGACTTGGGGAGTTTCTCAAATCATTACAAAATGGAGATGGAAAGCCAACCATTAGCTATAGGTGCAGCGTTACAAAAGTGACAAATGGTTTGGGTGACTGTTTTCCTTCCTTTACCACTTGGATAGAAGCCAAACTCTTTAAACTTTGCCTTAGTTGTCAAAAAAAGTGAAGTGTAGATGACCGGCCCCACTTGGAGAAAGGCGAATCCAAATTTCGCGAAACGGAGGTGAATTTGGCCCTTTTCCCTATATGAACTGTGCCACTTTGGAGGTTGTTTTGAGGCACCTTCAGGAGTCCAAAATCTGCCCAAGTGTGCTTGTTGGAAAGCCTGTGTTGTCTACTTTCCAACCCCATTGGAATTTCTGAATTTGGTGCTCATTTGCCACTCCCAATCTTCATTCTCCCAAGACTGCTTCCCGTGTGTCAAAATAGGGGCATAGAGGTCATTTATTGGCTGTTTGTGACCTCCTAGAGACTCAAATCATGCCCAAATTTCTTGTCCAAGCACCAGTAGTCATGATTTTGCATGTTGAATCCAAAAATGCAAGCCATTTCCAATTTGGAGCTCCCAATCCTAAGCGTCGCGCCACAGGGAGAAAAAACCTGTGTTGTGACCAAAAAATTGCCATGTGACCACAATTGCCCCAAAGTTCTTGAAATTTGGGCTAGAGGTTCTCTAAGAGGCACTATGCTGGGCCACAGAGGCTTCAGCCAAGATTCGAAGCTGATCTTTCTCTTTTTTCCTCTTTTGTCTCTTTGTTGCTCTGCTCAATTTTGCCTTCAAGCTCCTTATCCGAGCCTTTAAACTCATGTTTCGTGCCCTATAATGATAAACCATCCTCCTCAGTATGGTTTTGTATTTTTCGGCCTTCTCCAGCAGTCTCTCAAGGTGGATGTTGATCCGCTCGAGCCAAGACTCATGGTCATTGTTAATCTCTTGCTCCAAGGTAGTGAGCTCGATCCTCCTTTGTTGGGCAGCTTGTCGATTCTCACGGATGCTTTGCAGCTCCATGATCTCATGCTGGTCCTCAAGCTGCTTGTTCCTCTGCTCCAAATACCTGATGATCCATTTGGCCCTCTCCAAATTGAGTGACAAGTCTTGGATCTCCGTGTTCTGCTCCTTGATGGTCATCTTAAGTCTGGCACTCTCCACATCTGCATCATCATCCTGAATGAGGATGAAGTCGGCCTCCTATTCACCTGATGGCCCCTAGTCATGCATGGGCCTCTTGCCCTTGTCCTGTACCTGTGTATTGGATGCCGGAGGCGAGGTCCCTTCCACCTCAGGTGGAGATAACACTCGCTTTGCTGCTGCAAACAAGTTCCTACTGCCTCTCTGATATGTAATGAATACTAGCATAGTAGTGGTCTCATGGTGCTCATACTGATGAGAAGGACCACCTATCTCATGCTCTGCCTCTGATAATACTTGTGAAATGCTGAAGAGGTCACGGGAGATGATGTCCTCCCAAGCAATGCCCTGCAATCCCAACTAATGATCCACCAAAATCCAGATAAGAGAAAAGTGATAAACACTGTTAAGTTGCTGCTGAGGGGTCTTATGCTACATGAAGATGTTCATCCTCTCTATGTTCCTGCGAATGAAAAATGGTAGGTTCATCATCTGCAACCTGGTAAAGTGCATAAGCAACCTGATGTGATAGGCATATAGACGAGAGAACCTCCCCTCATAGATGAAGTACTTGATGATCAATTTCATGGGCAGAGCATATTCATCTTTCAAATATCTGAATGGAAAGACTCTAGTGAGCTACCTCAAGAATCTGGCCTTAATGTAAGGCTCATAGTGTTGCCTATCCACATTCTTTTTCTTGTGCCACTATTCTCCAACATTCGATATGCCGGTTGCCACTGAGATAGTTTCGGGTGTCAAAGTGAAGGTGACCCCGGCTAAGATAGACTGACCTCCATGTAGATGAAGCACAAAAAGACGGGAAAACTCATGATGAACTCTAACATTAGCCACCCTTTGACAAAATTCAAAACATGATAGATGCTGGAAACATGACATGGTAGGAGGGCAGGCCTGCAACTCAGTGAGGGTAGTTGTCTCATCCCTAATATGTTTGCCACTCTTGTGATGTCTCCTGGGAGCTCGTTCTTCCGAGGATGAATCACTTTGTGTCTCCATCTCATACTCTGATGAACGCTCAGATGCCATGATTGTTGTGTGTACTGTGCTTGGGCTGCCCTTTGATGCTGGTATGAAACTACGTGTTTTTTTTATATCTTCCACCAAGGGGAACAACGAAAAAAGGGAGTATTAGGAGGGGAGTAATATGATGGGAATAGGGGTTATGGGGAAAAGTTTGTTTAGGGATATGTAGGGGGTTTGGGTATTTCATAGGGTAGGGTTTTGGGGTGTTATGTTGATAAATAAGAGGACTGGATAGGGAATAGGGTTTGGTAGTGTTTTAGGGTAGGGATAATAGGAAAAATGAGAAAGGGGGGATAGGGAACAATGGAAAGCAAGGGAAAAATGCTAGGAAAACAGAGCCTTAGCATCAACACCACAATTGTGCAACCCTAGCAACAATGGCTTTTGGTTTTTTTTTAGTGGTTGGTTTCATGAGTTTTGTGGCCATTATACATAGCCATGAACCACCATACCATTCATAAAATTTGATGAGCAAGCCATGATATAGAGCCTACCTGTTGATTTGAGGGGTTTCACAAGCAACTTGAGGAAATTTGGCACGATTTTGGGCCTTTTTCTGTGTGCGGCGTGCGCCAAACCCAGTGCACCGCACCATGTGTGTGTGCCGCGCCCATTGAAAATTTGCACTGTGGGGTGGCTCTGTGTGCGCCATGCTCTGTGTGTGCGCCGCGCTCTGGAAACTGTCTCCAATTTCACTCCAACACGAACTTTGCACTCTCAAACACTTTGCACTCTTTCTCTATGAGCTTGATTAGCACAATGACTTTGATTTTGGTGGAAACTTGTATATAAAGACTTGGAAGTCATGGGTTAAATTTTTGCTTCTTCAAAAGCCCATTTTTCTAATGTTATGTTTTGACACTTTTTCACTGACTTAAAGCAACACTGAATTTCACTTTTCCTTTTGAAATTTTAGCTCAAATGATGAAATTTTTGGCACTCTTTGTAGGGATCGCATGATAGGGCATTTGGCCATGGAAACCATGACTGCACTTGAAGAAATCAACTGACGACTTTTTTGAAAATTTTATCACAAATGACACTGTTTGACTTTTCTTCAAAACAGAGTTTTTAAGAACAGTCGAAGTCTATCAACATGACGATGAAACTCTCTAAATCATAACTTTGTAAGGGCCTCACTCTGGCCTGCTTGGCTTTATTGGACATGGTTGAAGACCAAATTGATTAATCCCTAGACCTAATTATTGAAAATGACTTTTTTCCATTAAAGGATCAGACCTTGACTGTCATGGACTTTAGTGATCATTGACAAAAGACCTGAGCCAGCAGGAGACAGACATGAGGGGGACTGACTAGCATGACCTTTTCCGTCAGATTATGGCATGCCCCTAGCAGAATGCAGTTGAGTGAATGGAGCAGGACTCCTAAAAATGAAATGCATAAAGACTTTTGATCTCTGATAGAGGACTGATAAGACGAACTCTAACATTGGCTCCAATGGGGGATGGTAGCTCCTTGGAGGTGCCAAGAACAACAGATCTCTGGAAGAGCTAGACAGTTCCTTCGTCCATTGGGCTATGGAGTCATTATTTTCGACAAGTAAGACAAGACTCTGGCTCATTTATGAAACTGAAATGACCAAAAACGGACTTAAATTTTACATTGAAATGACTTGAAGACTAACTTGACAAACTCTAACCAAACTGAAATAAAAATGGTATTTACAATGACAGTGGAAGCAATGTTAATAACTCAGAAATGGTACCGCTTGAGCAGTTGACCATTCATTCCCTTCAGAAGAAAGGCATTCTGACCCCGATATGCTGCAATTTTAAAGGGACCTTTCCAGAGGTTCTCAAACTTACCGTGCTTTTTGGAAATAATACTGAGAGGGGGGGGTGAATCAGTATTATCACATCAATAATACTTTTTCATTTCCATATTCAGTTTCATATATGCTACTTCCACAAATTCTTATGACTAAGTTAATTGATCTTCAATGAGTGCATTAGAACATTATCAACCATATTATCAGTTAACAGATGTAGTGACATAAAATAGATCATCACACATAAGGCACACACATGAACACCATGATATAAGGTGGAAACCCAATGCGGGAGAAAACCACCTGCTGCAAGTCATCTCAATCTTCTTCTTAATAAGAAAATCCTTTTACAATATTTGTACTGGTGCAGTCTTATACCAGTATGGGAGCTACAACTCCCTTTGCTCTTGTACTAGCCGATCCATTTACTAGTACGCAAGCTGCTACCTGCTGCAATGCTCCAAATATTTCCTTTAGCTCTTGTACTAGCTTAGATACTAGTACGTAGGTGCTGACCTACAATCTTCTTTCCTCCAGGTACCACGTTTCATCAATTTTCAAACTGGATACACTGAAGCACAACACATAATCTGAAAGGCTACGTTTCATCCAATTTTCATACTGGACCCAACAACAACATTGAAGCACATAATCAAACAATCTTCTGAATCATCCAATCACCAGATCCATACACATACAATGATATTATGAGAGTTATCAACCAGATCTAGTACATAAAGATAAGTCATTAATCATGTTGCTATCTGAACTCAATACCAGTAACCAAACATCAGATATGCACCCAAATTCCTGTAGAATAGTTAAAAGGAATTTCAAGCAGGGACCACAACTTCACTGGTGTAGATCTACGGATCTTTGCACCTGCACCTTCTCTGGCGCGACGCACCTCCGCAGCTGCGCCTTCTGTGGCGCCGCGGACCTCCGCAGCTGCACCTCCTGTGGCGTCGCGCACCTCCACAGCTGCGCCTTCTGTGGCGCCGCGGACCTCCGCAGCTGCGCCTCCTGTGGCGCCATGCACCTCCACAGTTGCGCCTCCTATGGCGCTACGGACCTCCGCACCTGTGCCTCCTGTGGCACCGCGGACCTCCGCACTTGCACCTTCTGTGGCATCACGCACCTCCGCAGCTGCAGCGCTTCTGGTCCTGTGTATCTGCGCACCTTCAACGCTTCTGTGCGTGCGTATCTCCGCACTTTTCTTTCACTGGACCTGCATACCTCCGGGTATAGATAATTTCAAGACTTCAATAATAACCCAGACTATCAGATCTATAGATCTAATCATGCGCCGAAGTGATCTCAACCTATCAGTAGATTCGCCTCATTTAGATCTAGACATTACTCCCAAGAGATTCATAGTATTTCAGATCTTGCTCACATAAGATGTTCAACCCAAAGCATACTCAAGCCAAATGATCTCCTTTGCTTTATATAGGCAAGCTCTTCCTCAAATCATGGATCAATACCACGGGCCAAAACCATAATAACACAATTTTGTCGGCTAAATAGCAAGAGTTAAACATAAGAAACCCCACGTGTGCTTTTCTCTGCCTTGAAGTAAGTGAACTGGGGGTATGCACCTCCTGAACGGGATAACTCCGGGTATGTACGCACTTTATGTAACACCGGCCTGCGTGTACGCACCTTCTGTAAGGTGTACCTGTGTACCCCTTATTTTCTTCAATATTTGATAGCTGATCATCAATCTCTGCTGCTGACTTGAAGTACTGTGATCTATCACCTGAATGGGTTGCCATCAAGGACAATACTTTAGCCATAATGCCAACAATCTCCCACTTTGGAATTGATGGCAAAGCTAGCTTACTTGTGAACTGTCATCTGATCCCTTTTTGCTGTCCGGTAACCCATGCATTCTATCACATCTGATATATCTGCTGAATGTATACAAGTGAGATGATCTTCTATGAGAGGGTTGCCATCAAGTACAACACATGCATCATAATGCCAACATTATGTAAGTTTTTGATCTTCTAAATAGTTCTATTATTCCATAGTATTATGTTGCTCAACAAGGATCCCAATATGTCTCTCTTGAAAATTTCTCCATTGAAATTTTGGGAAAAATAATGAAATAGTGAATAATTCCTTAATATTTAAAATAATTTATGAAATTAGATTTCGAAAAATCAATTACTGCTCATTTTTTAATTTGAAAAAAATATAGTCACATTTTTTTCTTCTTTAGAACATCAATGTGTCTCACAGTAAAAATCGCTGGTGCACTCACTAGTAATACACACCGATTAACATAACTTATCGATGCACTAATTTTTTTTAAGACAATGATATTGGAGAATTCCATTTTTATTTTTGAAATCCAGGAACCCAATGTGTTTATTATTTTAATGCATTAGTGAAATTATTATTTGACCACATTGATGTCATTAGTTTTATGACCATCAATATGCTTTAAAAGTTATCTGAATTTTTATTTTAACATAAAATAACATATTCATCTCAAACTATCCTCTAGGATGCATCCACATGATTTACGGTAGTTCATAGTTGATCCGGATTAGATAACTATATTTTTTTCATCCCTCTTGATGCATTTAGAGTGGAAAGACTAGAGAAATTAGATCACGGGACTGTTTTATTAGCTGAACCCAGTTTGGCGAAATAGGGTCTGAAACCTTTTCACAGTGTTTTGAGCCATCACACAACATTTTTAAGGGGTAAATTTTTTTTTCTTTATCATTTCACCTTGTAGTGTTATTGTACACGCAATATATTTCCAACAACACAAGAAGCGTGTTAAAGATAGTCCATATTCGAAAGTTATGCCACTCAGAAGTTGATTTTTTTGTTTTCACACCTATAGCTTAGGAGGATGTCACGTCAAACCCCATTATTAATGGAAAATGGGCTATTCAGATGTTTGTGATATAAAAGGCTCTAGAAGAGTCTATTTTATAACTCCAGTTTAGAGTTGATGTAGTCAAAATTAACCATTAGTAGGCTGTCGGGCTATGTTATAACTGAGCCACTAAGAGGAAGCAAAATTTCATTCCTCTAAGAGAATTTTGTTACATATACGAGAATAGATAGACAAGAGAGGATATGTGCACTGTAATAGTGCATGAGCCACAATCATTACTTCTTTTTACTTGCAACCTTATTTTTAAGGCAAAGAAAGAGAGAGACGCGACCTCACCTTTGAGGTGAGTTTTCTATTGAAAGTGTTTCTCGGGGAATATTTTGTGTCTTATGTGTCTTTGTGAGCTTATTTCAGCATTTTCTACTTTTCTATATAATTTTCATTCACATGAATGCACTAATTACAATAAAATCTACAAATCTAGAAATTAAATAAAACTGTAATAGTGTATAATTTTGTATTTTTAATATAATATTGTTAGATCTATTTTGATGAACTGTTCAGCTGAATATCCATGATAATTTACAAATCATTTGGTATCAAGGTAGGCTTATTTGGGTATTTTGTGGAGATTGCAGAGAGCTAGAATGACAGAGTCGAAAATCATAAGACCCTAATGGGCTTGGATAGGTGAGGTTCTCATAGCTAAAACAACAAGTCACAGAAATAAATCACAATGCTAACCTCCTCATGGCAGCCCTGAGCAATAATTTGGGGATATTTGGAGAATTTGGGGGTTGAAATGAAGAGGAAAAATCAGAATGGAAATCAGAATCTCAAGGAGAAATGAAAAAATTGTTGAAGAAATAATCCAATAAAAATAAACTCAACTCAAGTGACATGAATTAGTCCCAATTTAAAATAGAAGAAAATAGTTGATATCATGTCGTACCATGGAAAGATCAACACTCTAAATATCAGCTACTGGTTGCATCAACTAGAAATTTATTTCAACATCCATAAGATCGTGGAAGGGAAAATTATCTGATTTTTGCGACATAAATTAGATGGCCATGCACTGAATTGGTGGGAGAACCACACAGAAACCATGAGGTTGATGGGAGAACCTCTACTGACTAAGTGAGAAGATTTCAAAACCCTCATTAATTCGTAGTTTTATCCCATTGGATATGTGCAGGACCCATGGATTTGGTGACATTACCTTAGACAAAAGCCACGCCAAATCCTGCGGGAGTATTGTTGGGAATCACAATCGTCATTAGACCAAAACCCATAGGTGTTATTCAACTATCTTATCGCCAGAGATAATGATCCATGAGAGGTGGTTTGTTCATGTCACGAAACACATGGGGAGCATTGGTTTATCAAATGTCCAACGATATCCCCCCCAACGCAAGCTGTGTGTATCAAATTTGTGATCTACGCTCTGATACCATTTGTTGGGAATCACGACTGTTGTTAGACCAAAACCCATAGGTGTTAGTCAACGATATTATTGCCAGAGATAAGGATCTGCGGGAGGTGTTCAGTCCATGTCATGAAATATACGAGTAGCGTTAGTTTATCCAATGTCCAACAAGTACACCACGAAGTTTAGGAAGATGGCAATAATGTTGGGTATCTCTCCAAAGATCCGAGATGTACTCCTAAAGTATTTAGTGGTTCTACACCAACATTTATGTGAAAAATTAATGATCTTCAATCCCAAATTAGTGGATGAGGCTTGTGTATAGGCACATTACCTGAAGAACATAGGGCTGAAGAGAGCACAATCAAGAAGATCAAAGCAGAAGGAGCAAAAGGATGCTTCTAAGGAGGGGAAGAAGAAGTAAAAGGGGGAAAAGATAAGAATAAGAAAACCACAACATGCTGGTGCAAGGTTCTTAGCAACCACTATAACCATTGTAACATCTGTGGACATAAAGAGGAAAAATGTTGGAAGTTGCATCTAGAGCTAAACCCAAAGAACAACAAGAAAGATAACAAGAAGAAGAATTGCATGGCCACTAATTTGAGCAACCAAGTTGAAAGAAGCTCAGATGTGGATGAGAAATTTTCCTACACATCGGTACATAAGGAGGTGAATGTATGTAGCCTTTAGCAAGAGGAAAAAAAGTAAATGGCCAAACTCTTCCATATAAAGATATAGGTCAAGAAGACAAAAATTGATCCTCTATTTGACTCTGGATCATCAATGAATCTCATTGCAATGGATATGGTCAAGAAATTGGGTCTAGAAGTTCATGATCAGGGAAAATTTTAAAACCCCCCTAAATTTATAAGTATAATAAATAGGCGAATCTCCATGGTATATAGGAAAAATGGAAGGCGATTTTATCAATAATATAATATGTATATA
>APFE030832340.1:57044-67563 GCA_000404065.3 Pinus taeda
TATCTCTTTTATAAATATGGTATTTGGCCCATAGGATTCACTTAATAAAACCTATTCTTGAAAATGGGCGAATGGATTCACTTAAATAAAACCTATTCTTGAAAATGGGCGAATGGAAGGTTGTAACTCCTAATTTCAAGGGCTAAATTTACCTTTTTTACCCTCTCCATTAAAATAAGGTGGGCTATTTGAGGTGATTTGTAAAAATGTACTATGATACAAAATATTCGCCCACTAAAAATTTAAAACCCCTTAATTTCGCCAAAGGGCGAACATTCGCCCCTAAAATTTTCTACGTTCATGATCATTTGAACCCATATCCTTTGGGATGGGTAAATAAGGATGTAGAGTTGAAGGTATTAAAACAATGCAAGATTATATTTGCTATCAATGTTCATTTTATAGATGAAGTAGATCTACATGTGGTTCCCATTGATGCATGTGGAGTCCTGTTTGGGATTCCATACATGTACATGCATGATGCAATATTCATGAGGAGAGCCAACCGATACCAACTTGTCAAGCATGGAAACTTTTTCATCATCAATGTACATAACAGAAAGTCGAAAATTTCACTAGTAAGTGCCAACCAAGCCAAGAAATTGTTTAGTTCTAACAAGAAGTATGTGTTATTGTTTATACAAGAAAGTGAGTCTCTAGAGGAGTTAATCAGATGCAAGGCATCCTTGGAGGGGTGTACTAAGAAACATAAACAATAATCGGAGAAGTTTTTACAGGCATACATGGATGTGTTCTGAGAGCCTAAAGGGTCACCACCCAAAAGATAAATGGAGCATAGGATCTAACTATTGCTAGACTCCCCATTGTTGAATATTGGGTTGTACAAGAAGTTTGTTATAGAAGAAAGTGAGGTAAAGAAACAGTTGCAACAACTATTGGAGCATGGTGTATTTCAACTGAGTACATCACTATGTGGGTCACCCATCATCATTGTGCCAAAGAAGGATGAGACTTCGTAGATGTGTATATATTATAGGGTGTTGAAAATGTTAGTGTCAGTATCTGCATACTTAAATCAGGGACCAAAATTCTCTCTTTGCATTTTCATTGTAGGGGTCCCATACTGAAAATTTTACATCATTTCCATTAGGTCATGTCAAACTGATCCACTGATGGTTGTCCTCTCTTCAGAAAATCTAAATTTTCCCTCATAGAGTATACTTTCTGACCCTTCTTCAGGTTGTCTTTTGTTATGGTTTCATGGTCAATTTGCAATCATGTTTTCATTAGGTCATAGGGCATGTTTCATTGGGTCTTAGGGTTTCATCACCAAGGTCAAGAGCCCGATTTCAAAGTGTAAATAAAGGTCAGCAAGGGTATGAGGATGATGAATGAGTCAAGCGTGATGGCTTGTAGGTCATAGCCACTAAATAATTATCTTTTAACCTAATGTAATTTTCACCTCAAAAACATGTTTTTGAGGTGAAAACATAGTATTTTAAGTTTATTTGTATTTCATATGTAATTTTAAGTCACTATATGTAATAACTGATCCCAGCTGCACCAGAATATCTCTCCTTGCTACAAGATAAAGAAACACTGCAAAAATTAGTTCAAGTTGAGCATTTATCCACCTACAAAGACACAAAGAAGAAAAATGAATTAAAATATAGTTTTGAAGAAGGACAAGAAACATTCAAAAGTGGGTTTTTCAAATGAAAAATCACAATTTACTCCTATTTAAGCTCCCGCATTTCATTTCCAAGTTCATTATTCTCATTGGCAAGCAAGGAGTCAAAAAAGTGAGAAGAAGAGGAAATCTTGAGTGAGTTTTGGGTGTAAGAAGCTTGGCGCTACGCTTCAGGAGGGTGGCATTGGGCTTCTGGAGAAGTGGAGCAGTGGCGTTGCTCGTTGGTAGAGTGGCACTGCACTTCTGAGGCAGATAGGTTGGCGCTGCACATTGGTATAGCGGCGCTACACTTCTGAGGCAGATAGGTTGGTGTTGTGCGTTGAGGCTGGTGCTGCACGTGTGGAAAACTTTCACAGTGCAATTTAACACTGGCGCTGCACTTCTAAGTTGGCGCTGCACTTCTGTGCAGTGGTGCTACGCATTGTGCAATAGGGATAGAAAACTCTCAAACTCTAAAGAAAACTCCAAATTTCTCTCTCCTTCCACCATTGCAAGTGAGTTGACATTCCTCCCTTTAGTTTTGTTTTGCAAATGAAAATTACAAGCATCATTTTCCATGTTAAATATGAAACCCTAAAATCTCCCTAATGATGCCTAAAACCCTAAACCCTCACTATTCATCCTGTCACCTATCCCTACAGTCTAAATTTCCATATCCTCTTATCCCTTTATCTCCTTACCCCTATTACATATCATTTCCATCCTTTTATGCCTCTTCCCCAAGGGAAATTTCTCAAAACAAGCCCTCCCTCTCATTTCCTACCCCTTCATTCATTTCCTAGTCACAAGCTCATCTCCGATCCCCTCATTCCTAAAAACACTTTTACTCATTCCATTCATACAGCTCAACCTTGAAAACGTAGACCAAGAGGACCAAGACTATGAGGAGGAGGCAAACACAGGCAGTGACACCTCAACAGACAAATCTAGGAAATAGAGAAAACCTCTCAAGGGAGGAAGGATTATCAGAGAAGAGCCATCAAACCTGAGGGAATTGTAGGCCTCTCAGCTGGTTTTCACATGTTGCAGATATCTTGGCTGCTATGAATTTTGTGAACACGTAGAAAGAGTTTAATACCACCCAAATCTCACTAGACTTTTGTAGCCAATCTTTAGGATAACAAAGTGACTCTTGTAGGGGTAACATTCACCATCTCACCCTCCATCATTTTAGAAGAAACTAGGATTCCAAATGTAGGGGAGAAGTGGTACAAGGCCCAGGACGTCGATGAGAACTACTATGAGCCTTATATCAAACCCCAACATAGAAATGAGGTCAAGAGACTTTTTCCTTTTAGATTTCTCAAAGACAAATATGTCCCCATGATGAAAATCATCATGAAGTATTTCACTTTTGAGGGCATGTTATCTAGGTTGTACACCTATCACATCAAGATCCTCATGCATTTTACAAGGGTGAGGATATTAAACCTCCCTTAATTCTTGTTCAGGAATATTGAGAAGATATCTCATATTTTCCAGAAGAAGCCATACCCCCAGCAAATGAGCAGTCATTATCATTACTCCCTGATCAAGATCATTGTGCTTCATAATCTCAGTCTCCTAAACATCTCTTGGGAGACCTTTATTTCTCATGATATTTTCAGGGGTCCTCAAATTCCTCCACCAATGTCTCAAGAACCAGGAGGACCTTCTAGCAGTGCTCAAGTAAAAACAGATGAGGAGGCCAAGGAGACTAGAACTATTGAGGTGCCTGTTTACATGATACATCAGAGGGGCACAAGGATATTATTTGCAGCTGATAGGCAAGTGTTTTCTCCATGCGATTTGGAAGGGACCTTTCCTTCTTCATTAGCTCATAGGAAAATACTAGCTCCATAGGATGTGGAAGGCGCTTTTCCTTCTTCATCGACACAATAGGTACGGGTGTAGCAGCTACACAAAGGGAAGGAAAATATGTTAGATGATGAGGAGGAGGAAAGGGACCTTGATTTGACAGAACATGATGAGCCAAAGGAGCACTACTCTCATCATGACATGGAAATCATTGACTTAGAGGCCTAGGATAATGAAACAATAAAGGACATCATCATACAGGAAAGGGAGGTTCAAGTGCATGCTTTGATTGACAATTTGGAGAGTGTCAAGTATGTCATCACTTATTTGGAGCAAGAAAATAAGTGTTTGAGTTACAAAAAGTCCTCATGGAGCTGGAAATTCTCAAGGTAAAATGACAAAGTGGCAAAGAGGCACAAGTCACTTTGACTCCTATTGAGCAAGAAATTGAACATGATAGAGTGACTTAGCTTGAGAAAGTCAACTTGCACCTCAAGAAGCTGTTACGAAAGGTCAATAGAAACAATTAGATGATTGGACAGATGGCCTATCATTACAGGACCCAAAACAAGATTTGCAATAGGAGGGTCAGAAAGATGAAAGCTAGGCTAAGGCAGGCCTTGAAAGGAAAACAATAGGAGGACATGCTTAGGATTTTGGCTGAAGCTTCTTTGTCTAATTATAGCACATGATGATGGTGCTTCTCACCAATTTTGGGCAAGTTTAGAAGAAATTTTTTCATTTGCAAATTTTAGACTTTTATACATGAAAAAATGCCTAGAAGCATAGCGCTACCGGCGCTGCACTTTTCCTAGGGGCACCCAATGAAGAAATGGTTCGTATTTTTGGATTTAGAGTAATGAGGACGTGCACCCTAGCAAGTTTCAAAGTTTTTGGGGCAGAAATAGTCCACCAAAAGGTCAAAAAACACCCTAAAAATGACCTTTCTGCCACTTTTTGGACACATAGATGCAGTCTTGGGAGAATCAGGTTTTGAGGGGTCAAATGAGCTTCAAATGTAGTAATGCTAGGGTTTTTGTAAAAAAAAATTTAATACCTTTCAAATTACCTATCATTTGATCAATTTGGATGCCACGAAGGCCTCCAAAAGAGACCTAAAATTTGCACTGTGCATTGGGCTAGTAACACTGCGCATAAGGCAGGGTTTGCTCAGGATGGCTATTTTTCCAGTTTTTTACTGTGATCATGGATTATCTATCATGAATGATGATTTAACTTTGTAAATGATGAATTGGCATGTAAATATGACAGATAAATAGTAATATAGGGTAGATTCATTGCTTTAGAAGTTAGTTTGAACCAAAATGAATCTATTTTTCACTTTTAGAGGCAAGTTGTTGAGATGCCTATATTCTTGTTTCTTTTTCAGTATCGCTTATATTAGCTCCTCATCTTAGGTATTCGACACTGAGGGTGGGGGGAGGTTGAATACATGTCTATATCTTCTTCTTCTTTCTCTTGGTAGAGGTTTGGACTCAGCTGGATGCTCATACCTTGATTGTACACCATTTTACAATAGTTTAGCAAGAGATTAATAAGAATTGCAGCTATTTTTATGGGATCCCTGTGGTATGGAGTTTTAGTACAGTTTCTTCTTCTGTGATTATAAGTTAATATTTTCTATGGATTCTGTTAATCACTTCATTGCTTCTAGTTGAATGTTTTCAAGTTTGATAGGCATAATTCATTGCATCAATGTTTTGCCTTGGGAAACCATTCACCATTTCATGTTTTCTGCAGTCCAGAAAGGATCTATGGTTTTCACATGCCCTTCTTATCTTCTCACCAGTCTTAAAAATCTCACTTCATCAATCCCTAGAGTGCTAAAGCCTATTCCTAACTTACCCCATTGAAAACCCTACAATTCTGACCTAGTTTCCTAGACCTAAATTGTCCAGCTCCTCTTGATCTGGAAAAACCCCTTCAAAATCAAATCAAAACTTCATGCTACTATACCTAGCTTAATATTCTTTACCTGATCCAGTCATCTTGACTGCGATCCTTATAGAGAGCCATCTCCTGGCCTAGTAGGGCTAGCTACTTGGTTAAGTGTGGTTTGTGGTTACCCTGTCATTACCTTCCTTCACCCTAAGGTTCAATCCAATTGATAACAGAAAACAATCACGCTCAAGAATAGATACCCCCTATTAAGGATAGATGATTTTTTGGACTATTTACAAAAAGAAAAATACTTCACCAAGATGGACTTGAAGTCTCGATATCAGTAGGTTAGATTCAAAGAAGAAGATGCATGGAATCTCATCTTCAAAATAAGGTAAGGTTTGTATGAGTGATTGGTTATGCCACTTAGCCTATGGAATGCACAAACTACATTTATGAGATTAATGAATGATATACTAGCCCTTTTATAGATTCATTTGTTATTGTATATTTGGATGATATATTGGTATATAGTGCTAGATGGGAGGAGCATATTTCATATTTGACACTGGTGATGGAAACATTGAGGAAGCACAAAATGCTAGAAAATCTCAAGAAGTGTGAGTTTACGTAGTAGTCTTTGGTTTTTATGGGGTATGTGATTGGTGGAGAAGAGCTGAAGATATATCCTTCAAAGATGGAGGCCATCATGAAGTGGTCGGTGCCTACTATTATTTGTGAGGCCATGAGTTTCAATGGGAAAGCACGGTACCTATGGAAATTCATAGCCTCATTTTCAATGATAATAGTGCTGCTCCATGCCATAATAGCAAGTTGCAAGAGTTTCCTATGGGGAAAAGGCCAAAAAAATGATTTCAAGGAGCTAAAGAAGAATATAGTTCAAGCACCATTTATGACATTACAAACTTTTTGTGGCCTTTTGAGGTGGACACAAATGTGAGTGGGTGTGTTATGGGGGTTGTCTTTATGCATGGAGGAAGGCTTGTATGCTACCATTTTGAATTATTACAAATGCGAGTGGGTGTGATATGGGAGTTGTCTTGATGCAGGGAGGAAGGCCTTTATGCCACCATTCTGAAGTATTTCATGGGGAAATTCTCAACTACCCTACATATGACAACAAGATCGATGCCATGGTGCAAGCTATGAATAATTGGTAAGACTATCTTATGGGAAATGAGACAATAATCCACCCAAATCACCAAGTGCTCAAGTACTTGTAGGCATAGAGTAAGATACAATAGACTAGACATTAAAAGTGGATGGGGCTCTTACAAAAATTTTATTTGGTGATCAAGTATAAGAAGGGCAACACAAAAACTTGGTAGACATGCTTTCAAGGCCACCACATCGAATATCACAGCTTTGGGGACTCTTATGCACATGGATCCATTCACCCATCATGCATACATAGAGGCATATTCAAAGGATGGGATTTCAAGGAGGTGTATCAATAGTTACAGAGTCAGAGCCATGTGCATGATGGCGACAACATTTTTGACTACCATCTCCATGATGGGCTACTCTATAGGATGGATATGCTATATGTTCCTAAATGTGAGAAATTGCAACTGGTTACAGAGGCTCACACCTCCAAGGTTGCAGGGCATTTTGATGCAGGGAGGGCCATGGCTAACTTGCATAGGTATGTATTTCAGCTCGGGATGCAAGAGAAGGTAGCTAGGCTCATAAGGGGATGCATGCTTTGTTGTACCAACAATCCTAGAAACAGGAAACAAGGTCTACAACATCCCTTACATGTACTTATTCCTCCTTTGGAAAGCATTTCCATGGAATTTGTGTGAGGTTTGTTGAAAACAAGGAAGGGACATGACTACATGTTCATGGTAGTTTATAGGTTCAGCAATATGTGTGTTATGATGCCCTATAAAATGACCATCAACAAGCAAGGAGAAACAAATTTTTTATTTTGACATGTCTAGGTGCACGTTGGGATTCCAAGGAGCATCATTTCATACAAGGATACAATATTTCTCAATGCATTTTGGACTACATTGTGGGAGAAGATTGATAAAGTTTAAGAGATCTACAACATCCCATCGATAGAAAGATAGGTAGAAAAAAGTGGTAAACATGACTTTGGTTTAGCTTCTAAGGGGAGGATACAACCAAAATCATCCAAATATTTGGGATGTAAATATGGTATATATACAACATTCTTACAATAGAGTAGTCCACATTTATAGAAGAACCATTTGAGACTTGTTTTGGATATTTTCCACTTTAACCTTTGGATATTACATATGGACACTGAGGAGAAGTGAGGAAAGATCTTATAGGAGATGCTTTGAGGGCTAAAAAAATTATATAGAAGATCAGGAAAATCCATATACAGGTCCAAGAAACATTGCAGAAGTTGTAGGAGAAGTAGGAGGCCATGCATGATCATTAAAAAACAAAGAAATTGTTCAAGGTGGGAGACAAAGTATGGCTATAGTTGAACAAGGACAGGCTATAGGGTCCTGGTAATAAAATCAAGTCTTTGAGGTACGGTCCCTTTAAGGTATTGGAAAATGTGGGTAATAATGCCTATAGACTTAGTCTACCACCATATATGTGAATTCACTTAGTTTTGAAAGTAGAGGATTTGAAGCTCTTTGAGCCTTCCATACTAGACAAGGAAGAGGAACAAGACCCACCTTCTACAGAGGATTTGACACCCGATGATCAAGAAAAATAGACAGAAGATTCCATTTTGTACAATAGGTCTAGAACTATAAGATAGGGGAAGCATGACCTTTGGAAAATTGGGTTGAAGTGACAACTTCCAGGCAAAGCTAAATGGTACACCAAAGAGAAGGTGGAGGAAAAATCTCCTCACTTCATTCAATAATTTTTTTGGGGACCTAAAGCCTTCCAAAATGGGGAGGTGTGATCCTAATTGAGCCATTATATATTTTTTCATCCATATTGATGCATTTATAGTGGAAAATCAGAGAAAATAACTCACAGGACTATTCTTACAGTGGAGCCCAGTTTGTGAAACATAGTTGAAACCTTTTGGGAGTGTTTTTAGGCATCAAATTACATTTTTTGGGGTAAATTTTTTTTGCATATGAATGCTCCTTTACATCTTAATATAAACACATAGATCTTTCCATTGACATAAGAAGCACATCAATCAAAGTTCGTATGTAAATGTTATGTCACTTAGAAGTTGACCTTCCTATTTTCACACTTATAATTCGATAGGATGCCTCGGCATCCCCAATTATTCATGGAAAAGGGGCTAGCCACATCTTTTTGATGTAAAATAATATATAATATTCTATTTTTTAAATCTAGTTAAGAGTTGATATAATCGAACTTAACCACTAGTAGGTTATCGAGTTGTGTTATAACTAGGCCACTAGGAGGAAGAGACATTCCATTCTTCCGAGGCAATTTTGTTCCATAGCTAAGGAATGATAGTCATGAGAGATAGGAGGTAGAGCACACAAGGAGAATTTGTGCACTTTAGTAGCCCACGGGCCACAAGAATTACTTCCTTGTACCTGCATCATTATTTTCTAGATAGAGAAAGAGAGCGAAGTGGCTTCACCTTCCAACTAGGCTTTCTCTTGAAAGGGTTTCCTAGAGAATATTTTGTGTCTTATGTGTGAGATTATTTTTTCATTCTCTACCTTTTTTCATAAGTTCCATTCACATTAATGCACTAATTATAGTAAAATCTACATATATAGAAATTAAATAAAATTGTAAAAGTGTAGAATTTCATACTTTTAATATAATATTGTTAGATATGTTGTGACAAACTCTCCAATGGAATATACACAATAGTTTACTGATCAATAGTATACATTTCCACTTAAAGTCACCTTATTGTTGAAAAATAGTTTGAAAAGTATATTTAAATTCAGATTGTGGTTATATGGTTCTTGAAATTAATTTTAGATATGTACACAAAAAATATTGTTGGATTTTCTCAAATGTAGGTAGAAAATCTCATAATATCAAATGGCCAATTCCTCAAATTCCAACTCATTCCATATTTCTCTATTGATGGTGCTGGACCCACCAACATGTCAAGGGATCTCCATGGTAAGAAGTCCCAACTAGACCTCAGACCATTTTGTTTCAAGTAAAACTAGTGCCTTTTCGATCTGCTAGTCCCACTAAGACAGGTAGCTATCTTAGAAACAAACGATCAAAGTAACTTGTGATTTCCTTTATGTATGATAGATAAGACAGAAAAATAGAGCACCAACCTGAATCTTTTTCTTAGTTCCTTGCTTGTTTCCTCTCTCCCTTGATAAAGCTTTCCACTCCTTTATTACTTGTCCCTCTTTAGAGAACACCTGTAGAGGCAAAGAGACAAAACACCATCAAAGCATAGAGATCTATAATACCATAAACAATTCTAAATTGGAAATACATTAACCATACAATTGCATTCACAAATAGCAAGATTCACAAATACACAAGTATATGGAGGAAAACTCTTATAATTTTATTGATAGTAGAAGAGAGGATTACAACCTAGCTGTATGATCTAACATCATCCTGCCAGCATGAAAGCCCTCTTCACCTCATGAAAAGCAAGAGCACCCAATAATACTATGTCTCAAAGAGAAACCAACAACACTTCCTTACAAATTACAAAATTCAAGCGTCTAGATCCCTGTGATGAGGGATCTGTATATAGATATTTTTAGGGGGATGAGTCAGCTTCTGTGTTTTCTATTAGTGTCATTTCACTAATAGTTCTTGGTTCCACTTGGAGATTTCATGATCTCTTATTCATCCTTGGGTGAATTTAGAGAGGCAAGTGTCATATGAGAAGTTTCTAAAAGATTCTCTGGGTTTCCACTTAACAAACTATCTCTATCTTTTGTATGCTCTCGCCCATCACACCCTACAAAAGGCCTTTTCAGTATACATCACACTCCTCATGTGTAATAGGTGAGATGCATCCCACCTTGACCAAGGAGTAGTCTGTATGGGTCAGTTTTGACCAGTTCTGAGTATTTTTTCTAGTGGAACTTCTGGGAAATGATGTAATCAGTTGACCTTGATCCTTTAGGGTATGAAACAAAACTTTTAGGGGTTTAAGAGCCCTTGGTTTATTGACATATGTGATTGGGGTTACAGTGCCCAAATATGTCTATAACAGTTGCCCCCTAAAGC